>PDLN01000004.1:505237-538630 GCA_003369635.1 Coleophoma crateriformis
CGATCTACCGGCAGACGCTATAGCTGTATAAGAAGATCCTAGGTCAAGAGCACCCTAACACCCTAGCGAGCAGGAACAACCTCGCAGGCCTCTTACAATACCAGGGCAAGTACGACGAGGCCGAGCCGATCTACCGGTAGACGCTGTAGCTAAGCGAGAAGGTCCTAGGCCAAGCGCATCGTAACACCCTGACGAGCAGGAACAACCTCGTACTCCTCTTGGAGAGCTTAGGCAAAAGGGAAGGAGAGGAGACTATCGTTCTACGAGGTAGTAATAATAACGTATAACTTATTATTTATCTTTATAGCTTTGATAGAGGGGCTTAGGGGGTAAGTTGTACATACTACACTACTGATCCTAGTATACTAGTTACTATTGCTATAGTAAATAATTGTTAGAGAACATCCTAGAACGTTGTAAAATATCAAATTGGTTACGTGTACTTAAAAGAGCTTTACAGTACAAAGTTTCGTCCTAACTAGTCTTATACGTAGAGAGTCAACTTGCCTACTTTATAGTTGATTCTTACTTCTTTGATATTTGTATTATTCTTTACTTCGTCTATCCCTGAAAAAGCGTTTTCTTTACTAGAAGTTCTATCCAAAGTCCATTTCTAAAGGCTATAGTTTCAACATCTATAACCTATAGTGGCTTATAATAGTCTATGAGTATAAACGAACAATATTCTCGTCCTCCGGGGAGTGTCGCAGGATAGTAGACTATCGATTCTGAAAATCGTTGGTATAAGTCAGTATCTATATAAAGAACGTTTTATCCCCGATAACCGAAAACGGGAGACTAACATCGGTTTCCCGTTTAATCTTTGATAGTCCAACGGTCATATAGATCATGGAATTTTATTTCTTGTTATCAAGACGCCGTTTAACCTTTCTTATTTAACTTTACCGATTCAAGTCCTAAGTATCTAATTTCCTTGAATACGTCTATAGGCTCCTTGAAACTACCCTTCCAGATTTCTTGTCTCTCGAAATACGCGTACGGACTTGCAAAAGCTAGTATTAAGATTTATTATTTGAATCAATATGTTGATGTTATTTATTCTATCCTCTTGTCAATCATAGGAGAGCGAGGGTAGTAATTAGTAAACTTAGCGACAGCCAAAATACATTGGTAAAAGTCGCTTCTACTGGTCGTTGCGTTCACTTTTCTTCCTTACTTCCAACTCACAGAATAGACGGTCTTGATTTTAAAGTATAATTTCCCGCTTTCGCTGCTTTATAAAATGTAGAGCTAGTTGAGAGAACAGGGTGTTAGAAAATATGATAAGTTGAGTAGCGCTACCTAGTACATATACATGAAAGTTTAAATATTGTAGGAAGAATAAGTCTTTCTGTATTTCTTAGTATACTATAATTGAATATCGTAGAGTTCGAAAGGAAGGAGATATAATAAAAGGTAACAAAGCCTACTATAGACTAGATGGTAAAGAGATAGTAGATGACGAGCCAAAGGCTAGTCTAGGACAGAAGGAAGATAAGTAGTAGAGGGAAGAGATACGCTTAGCTATTGCGGCTTTTGTTGTGACGCGTGTGTAAGCTTGCTGAGAAGTAGGCTATCTTCATAGGCTCCGTACCTTAAGCGAGTCTTCTAATCGTACTTGTTCTACTTTTCTTGGATAACTGGAAAACCACCTGCACAAACATCATCCAACTAATCATTACTTCCTAGGGTATAAAGCTGATATGATTCACAATGGAAAGACCATATACCCCACCCCTTTCATTCCTCGCTTACTGCTCTACGACACGTTATGTTATTGTAGTCTGGCTCTTGATACTTGATATATTTATGTCAAACCATTATTTAATAACATCTAATCGAATACTATCATCCTGAAAAGTCAAAAGCAAGCGGCTCCTCTCCTCGCATTAATCTCCATTTATTAGTTGCGTCCAGCATATCCTCACATCCCTTTAAAGTCCATCCCCACTTCCGTATGAAGCCCTCGGAGACTTCCCATCCACCAACATGCCAGGGCGGCGACCACGCAATCACCCCGCGCTGCTCAATCTCCGATCCTGGAAATCCTTCAAACAGCCCGCCGATGACGTCTGACCACAATGCATCTTCGTCGAACGTCCCGATCGCTAGGAGGAGATTGTCGCGCCAAACTGGATGGGGGACGATGTCTAAATTGACCATCTAGGTGTTAGTATGGTGGTTTCTAAGATATTTGACGGATTGCGGGCTGTGACCCAAGAATTATGCGCTCTCCAAACAGCCTCGTTGCTTCAAGCTGCGTGCGACATCGTAATGGGTTTTGAGAGCACACGCCTCCCAGCAAACACCGCAATGCAGGATGGGACTCGAGAGCTCGAAACTCACCTATCCAATCCTCGTGTGGAACGGTGCGCTGGAGCAAGGTGGGATGCAGTGCTACGGGAATAAGGTGAGGTGAGGGAAGCTCGGCGGAGACATGGAGCGCAGAGGAGGAGCATTCGCTCAGCGGAATGTCTGGGATGCCCGATAGTAGACTACGGTTGGCGATAGAGGCACGAAGGACGTTGAATTGGAGGAGAACGATCAGATGGTCTCGAGAAAGGGGAAAGATGATGGTGGCTGGTGATGTATTGGATTTGGTCATATGGGGGAGGGGTTCGAGTGGTATTAATGGGGCTCCCTTTCGGATGATTCCATTGGCTTGTGAAGCTGGCAGGACGGACACCCTTTGCTGATCTTCAATCCAGCACGGTATGTCAGGATCGACCTTGGCGCTATTGGACCCAGGTTTATCGGCAGGTTTAGAGGGTGATATTAACTCAAGAGCTTTGCGCCGCCCTGACTTGATATCAGATGCACCATTGGCGTAACATGGCTCATATCGACTTACGGTACGCTCTCACATTGAGTCTAGTCTGTCTTTTCCTGCGCGACGTGGGGTCGGTGACACCCGTCCAGTCGTCTTCTTCGTCAATGGCCTGCTTCCAATTAGCATGATGGCTTCCATAGCAATGTGCATATCACCCACTTCGGCTAATCCTGGCATTGATCCAAGTCGGATTGGACTTGAAGCATGGTGTCCAGACAGCATGGCGTAAATACTGACGCCGCAACAGGAACCAATTGTAGTCGGTCGGGTATGGAATCCAGCCGGCTGAAAAACCAAGAAGTTGAGAAGGCGCTGGTCCGGAAGATCACATATGTAGTTGGCTTACCGCATAAAAGGATGCGAGAGGCAACAGCTGCCGGGGTCTCAGCACGGGCCTGCTGGTGGCCCCAGCCTTCATGCATCTGGCTTACATTCGCGCTTGGCCTATTCAGGACGCGCCTGGCTCTAAGCGAGCCTTGGAAATCACCACTGCAGACGGACGAGGTGGAATCACCTTGAATCTGAAGCCTTCAGAGAGGCATAAGTTTCCAGGCGCAATGGAGTACGCAAGCTCTTGCGGCGGTGAAAAAGGGTTACCTTGTCCGCAGGTCTCTGGTCTGTATATATAAAGCTGTCACCACACCTTTCCAAATCTCTCATTCCTAAATCTAAACCAAGGTTTTAAGTCCCTCAGTTGTCTACAGACGCCTTCAAAATGACCTTCCATCCTGATTCTCTACCCGATCTCACTGGCAAAGTCTTCATCGTGACAGGTGGAAATTCTGGCATGTATGTATCCCCCTACCCTCGAATTCTCTCAAGTCTAAACTACCCTCAGAGGTTACTACACAGTAGCACGCTTGGCTCAGCATGGTGCTCACGTCTATTTATGCGCTCGCTCCACCACCAGGGGAACGGCAGCTATCACCAGCATAAAAGCTCTCTACCCCAGCGCGAACATAACCCTTCTAGAAGTTGACCATATGTCACTTTCATCCGTCGTCTCCGCCGCCAATCTCATTCTTTCTCGAGAGACCGCACTCCACGGGCTAGTCAATAATGCTGGGATCATGTGTACACCATTCGAAATGACCAAGGACGGATACGAAGCGCAATGGCAAACAAACTACCTCGCACACTGGGTTTTCACCTCGCTTCTTTTGCCACTCATGCTCAAAACCTCAAAGACTCTCCGCTCTCCGGGCAGCGTGCGCATTGTCAACTTGACATCAAGTGGTCACTGGTTCGCACCCAACGGCGGAATCAACTTCGCCGATACTTCCCTCGCGGACAAGAGTGCCATGGCTCGCTATGGGCAATCCAAGCTAGCCAACGTCCTTCACGTGAAAACCCTCCACCAACTGTACGGCCCGGGCTCACCCAGTGCGAAGGCGGGAAACGGTGAGGTGTGGAGCTCCGCGGTGCACCCGGGGTATGTAGAGACCCAGATAGGAGTTCATGCGGAGTTCCCAGCATACTTTAGATTGATTTTTGGAACTTTTAGTGCGCTTGGGGGGAAAGCCATGGAGGCGGATAAAGGTTCGTGGACTAGTGTCTTTTGTGCGGCGAGTCCAGATATGAAGAGGGAGCAGAGTGGGACGTATTTCCAGCGGATTGCGGAGGCTGGCTGGCAGAGTTCTATGGCGAAGGATGTTGGCCTTGCTGCTAAGTTGGACGAGTGGACACGGGAGGCTATGTCAAAGAAAGGTTTTGTCGAAACATGAGAGATGTAGTTGGCGGGAACATATTTGATGATGTGCTTATTTTGTAAACCTATTCCACTTTTCACCTTAGCCCCATAATAATTACAAACTACTTCCTTCATCGCACTCAAATCAAATCAATCGCATCACAACTATTCCAAGGCAGAGCAGTATCCATTTCTAGATCCACCGATGAAGCAGGACCCGCACACAGCTGCTTGGAATATTGTGAGATCCACAAGCATTTTTTAACTCTGAAACATCTGTATATGGTGGCAATAACACAATGTTTCCATAGAGGCGAGCAGACCTTCAATGTTTAAGGGTTGGCTAACAGGATGGTTCGAGATAAGTATTATATGGAAAAGCATGTTGCTGAACATTTCCGTTTCACGGGGGCAAACTGATTATATTACAGAATATGCAAGTACTGCCACTGATAGAGATACATCCATACATAGCACTATGGCGATTTGTAAGACCTCCTAGATTCAAAGACTCCTAATCTAAAACGAATACCCAATGAAAAGAAACTCCTCCTCCTCCCAGAGGCCTCGGATGATTTCTGTTATAGATCGATTTTCAAAAGGGTGTCCTAAGAGTTGGATATCGAGTTCCCTACCGAAGTCGTATCTAAGCCAATGCCACTATTAGATCCAACACCAACTCCCATGAGAATTGAACTTTCCCGCTTCGAACGAATCTCTAGGGTCTTATACTCGTCTAGCTACGCCGCGAAGTATGAGCTTGAGAGAGGAACATTTATGATCGTCTCCAGGAGTCCCAGGAAGAAGAGCTAGGCCTGGACGAAATCAGCGATCTGATTCTTCATGTCTCTGTCATGATCAAATTCTTCTAGCGAAGGATGCACTTTTGTCAGATCGTTAGATATATTCGGGATACTGCCAGTATACCATTGGGGCCGTAATAGTTCAGAAAAGTTCCCCGCATTCTACACATATCCATTTCTCCTATATTTTGCTTCATCACCCATGTATCTGCTACAGCACACAGATTCATGCCACGGGTCAGCATTTCTGCAGTCCCCCCCCCGGCCTGAGTAAGTGGTCAAAATGGCTATTGGCTCTTGGTTAGAGCAACCACTGTTAGGCAGGTGCGAGCACGCTGGCTACATGCATCATATTTATTGGAGTTGCCTTCGAGTTTGTACAAATCAAGCCCTCCATCAACATTCACCAAGACCTTACTATTCATACCAAAATCTCATAAATAGCTCCCCTGGTAAGCAGGTCCTCTAGTCATATCGTCTTGAGGCTATTCAGGGATATCTCCTTAGCTTGATTTTCACTTTTACTTTCGCGGTCTTCGAAATTTTATCTTTTACGACTCGTCTTCAATTATCTAATAATATACTTTGATCCCTACTTGATATAAGGATTGTTCATGAGTTCTCTTCTAGATAAATAAAATATCTTATGAATCTTAACGATATAGAATTGGCTATTTCTATAGAATAGCAAGTCTTGATACGGCAAGTACTCTAAGTACCAGTTTTGTAAAACCCTGTTATTCTCTAGCCCTGTCTATATAAGTATTAGACCAAGGAACTAAAAGAGGAAATTAAAGAGAGGGGCTAGAGAGCAGTTTAAGCAATTCAAAGTTGGAATCAGAGAAGTTTATAGATTATAGGACAAGGCCAAGGAGAGAAATCTAAAAAGAGTAGCTTATTACCCTACACGTCACGCTACTAATATTTAATTACTCAAAAAGAAGTTACTATAATCTATGTGACTCTACTCTTAATTTCCTCTAACGGGCAGTTAAGACACCTAAGGTGGGAGCAGCCTGGACAGCGAGTAGTAATATCTATATTCATTGAAGAGTGGCCCCAACAGTAACAACAGGTCCATATCCAATGGTACGTGTATTGATGCTTTTCATTTCAGCTTGATACTCTATCCGGTTTAGGATCTTGATACTTACTTTGCTATTCTTATTATCAACCTGAGAATCACCAAATCCACTAGGCCATGAGGACTGTGACTGGGGACTTGTTACTTCGGTCGCCTTTTCGGCGGCTGGTGAGTCTATCGTGTGGTTAGGGTTAGAGCGCTTATCGTTGTCTGCTTTAACCGGATAAGTTCTTTCTTCCTTATCAATATCCTTATTAACATCCTTAGTATCTGCATCAGGATCCTCAGACACGTTCTCCAAGTCTATCCCAGAAGGCAGAGCACTAAGTGAAATTTCTTCGAGATGCCCACCGAGATGTTTTATGATAGCAATTTTGCCGTCACCAGTATCATTGTGGCACAAGGGGCATAAGAAAGATTCCCATCGGGGCTCCAAGCTATGATCAAGCTCCAAATGTGAGATCCAATCATTACGGCTCCTGAATGACTTAGCCCCATATGAGCAAGATTCAATCAGACACAGCCACGGGCAAAGATCCGCGTAGAGATGCTGCTTCCATGCTTGATTGTTCGAGAGGAGAACCGATTTTCCACAAGCAACGCATATGAATGGCTTCCCAGCCTTCCCATCTGGAGGCAGAGGAGGCACTCGTATAGACGAACCATCACCTCTACCGTAAGACATAATTGTCTCCGCATAAGAAGATGCAGGTCGTAGTGTCGAACCAAGACCTGAATCATAGAATTTCGAGCCATCAATAGTAGCAGGTGCTGCCGGAAACAAAGCTGTATCCTCTTTATCATTTGCGAGCTCGTGTATATTTCTTTCCTGTTGGCATCTGATATACCGCTCATAGTTCGCCTTGCCCAGTCGAATGATAAGCCAATTTGCAGCCTCAGGGAATCGACTTTCGACCATGTCACTGTAGGCCTTATGCGGAGTCCATTCAATTATATCGCTATACGGAGCAGACCTTTCTCTGTCTTTTAACATATCTAGGACAGGGCTCTTGAATAGAGGGTCAAGCTCCATTAGGCATGATGTATCAGTCTGAAGATCTTCCACGATCTCTTGAAAATCGTCGCCGAAGTCGGAAGAAAAATCACTCAAGCTCGAATCGTCATAAATTTTTCCAGTCCTTTCGACAAGGGTCTTCACTTCGAGAATTAGATGGCGTAACTGCTCAGGGGCAAGTTGAATAGTCTCGTTGGTCAATTGTGGGACCAGTCCTGTTTTTTACATTAGATGTCTGCTTCTAAACATGGCGAGAGAGATACTTCCACCAAAGGTCCTAGGATACGGTACTTACGATCTGTGAGTGTACTACCGATACTCCCAAGGAGCTCCAAGGTAGCAGTACGTAACTTAGATGACCTCTCCAAAATATCATCAAGATCCCCCCGCAAAACCTCATAGCCATCTGACCATAGTTTCAAGCGACTCAAGCTTCGTTCGAGGCCAATCTTTCTTGATTTCGTGATAGTTGGATCTTCACGTTTCAATACAGTCTTCATGAGGACCTCGAAAAGCGTTAGGCACTCCGCACAGAGCCTCGAGGCAAGGCTCCTCTCATCTGGCGGCTCTTCATTGTGTGAGGTAGCCTCTAAGAACCGGATGATTGACGTTGCATCGTACGTCTCTTGAGCCTTGTGTTCCATGAGAGCCCCTTATTACTTATAAGAGTGATGTGACACCCCAAGCAAAGCGAGGGACTGACAAGAAATGATATAAGTCATCGATCCACGCTGTGACAAGGATTTTACCTTGAGCCCCGTGGATGTGAGCCTTTGTAAGCTGAAGCGAGCTTTCAGCCAATTGGTACTCTGATCTTCCTGCTATCTGCATCGTTGTCACCGTATCAAGCCCCCTGCCTTAGCTAATTTGACAGCGCACCTCGCAGGTCCGAATATCCGGATAGTTTTCAGCCCGAGAGCCTCGTTCAAGATGACTTGAAATCTTCCCCCTTCAACTAAAGCAACTTCCTCAGTTTCTATTGCGATAATGGATCCTGTATCAGTCACCCTCGCAGTGCTGCCTTTACTTGGTAGTGTGATCAAAGCA
The DNA here is from genome assembly GCA_003369635.1 of Coleophoma crateriformis. Classification (NCBI taxonomy): domain Eukaryota; kingdom Fungi; phylum Ascomycota; class Leotiomycetes; order Helotiales; family Dermateaceae; genus Coleophoma; species Coleophoma crateriformis. The sequence goes on from PDLN01000004.1 coordinate 513,707, forward strand.
TACGGACTGTTGTACAAGACTTTCAAGACTTTCCACCACTCCTCGCGAGAATTTTGTCGAGTTCGTAAGCAAGTCGACCGCCAACGACACTTCTTTTACAACGAGACGCATATTCTTATCCGACCCGCGATCGAAGATGAATCGATGCTCGTAAGCATGCTTGAAGATGCATCCCACTCGAATTGGTCTAGCACAGAATTGGATGTAGCGTTAAGGAGATTGCTAGGGAAGAATTACGATGCGTGTCTGGAAATTATCGAAGAAATTCGTGGAGCTATAGAGGAGCTTCAGCAACAAATAGAGTGTTTGAGTGATGTGGAGTCTCAACGCCAAAGGGTTCGTCAACAGCAATTCCTAATGGAGTCAAACCCTAACTGTCATTCGTAGGGTGAATCATTTAAAGATACTCTTGGTCGTATCCACAGTAGACTCAAGATTACCTGGGATAAATCCAAATTCGAAAGTTCTATTACAGCTCTCCGAAGTTCTATCAACGACCTTCGTTGTATTCGCGAACAGGCTAACGAGCTCCAGAAGGTCAACATACAGCTTAAAGGGAGACACAAGCCCTCAAGTCAAGAATATAGTGACTACAGAACTATTAGAAGAGCATCCGAAGCCCTCCATGTTGCACTGGCTACAGTGTGGTCAAAAACTTCGAATATACCCTCCACCACCGCTTCGTGGCACAATGTCAAGCTATTAGCAGACGCAAAGGTAGATGACGGAGTCTATATGAACATGGTTGTCTTGTGTTACGGTCACGAGTCAGCCACGATGTAAGCAACAGACACTTCTTATTTAGTTCAAGTGGAAATAACATTGCTTTAGCAACCGGAGGCAACCTAACTGGACACGAGTCCGAGTCCGATCACAGATGCTCGATTGGGTACCATTACACCAGAATACGCCTCCATGTTCAGGTGAAAGTCGCCAAAAGCGACGGAAGGTACAATTTGTAGATAACTCGCCTACTTCAAAAATCTCGGTATCTACAGCATCTTCAACCATGCCATTGACTCCCGAGTGCTCCGACACACAGTTGAGACAGCCCGATGACGTTTCAGGAAAGGACCTTTGCTCGATATTATCATATGGGTGGCCAAGCCCGAGCACTCAATCTTCCTCTTGCTGTCTCGAGTTTTGCGACGCCGGCTCCCAAGAAACCTTCAGACACTCGTTCTACCCACTGATTGATGAACAGAGGCTTCAGTCTCAAAACTCTGTATCCATGAGTCATGTACTTTGCCGCCCAGCAGAGGACTTACTAACAGTCGTTGACCAGCTGAAATTGGCTCGTAGCCTAGTGGCCGCGGTTCTCAAATTCTACTCGACACCCTGGCTAGGACAATACATCGCATTAAACAATCTGTCCTTCTTTGGAATAGAATCCGAAATCTCTACATGGCTTCAGACGTTGCACTTTGGTACTGATTTCAGAGGAAAAGACTTCGTCGAACTGGATCCCTCTCCAATGGAGGGTCTTGAATCGACGAGCGCGTCATTTGAAGACGCCAAGCTCCTGTACGGTATTCGCAACCCCACACTATGGAGCCTTGGTGTGATTCTGCTTCAGATTGGACTCTGGTCCAAGGTAGACTCTCCAGATGATGTGTTGAAAATACGGAAGCTGTCATCACAGGCCCCAGCACTTGGCCCACGATATCAGGAGCTGACGAAAAGATGCTTGGAGTGCGATTTCGGCTACGGGGAGGATCTATCAAAGCCACGCCTACAACAGGCCGTGTATGAAAATCTGGTTTGCGAACTCAGTGACATGATAAATAGTCTAGATATCAGTACTCCCTAATGTAGTTCATTTATCATTATTCTCGTATAACGATCGGTGCTATACCTTGCTAGTACAGTACCCAGGGTTATGTAGGCAACTAGGGTGAGGTATGTATATCGTAAGGATAGTTTAAGTAAAGTTGTTCAGTATCGCAGAAGTAGGTTTCGAGTAAATCGTGATCAATCTGACCGCTAGTAGCCTCCTAGTAGCTCGTAGATCCCCCCCCTCCTACTAGAGAAATATCCTTAATACGTAATCACGAATCTATTCTTCTTATAACCAGGATTGACTATCGAGCGTTTCATCCGGAAATCATTCAAGATCCCGCTTGTGCGCATATCAGTAATCGGAGAGTGATGCAATATCCTAGTCTTCGGGCATAGTCAGGGTCTTTGATTCTAGGTTCTTACTATCATTTACCAGGGTTGAAAGAAAAAAGACTAACTTGGAATCTGTACTCAAAACTAACTCAAAAGGATTATATCTGGATCGTCTTCTCTCAGGTCAAAGCTTCGCCATACATCATGCCTCCCACATACGCCTGGCCTAGCGCTTCATAAGTGTCGTTGGCCCTTTGGCGTAAAGGAATTGGCGTTCTTGATCCATGAAGAATGCTGATGCCTGAGGCATGATTGACTAATTGATCAGCCAGGGATATTCAGATGGTATCCATATATGGAGAAGATAACCGATCGAGAGGGGGTTGTTCCCTGCACCATCAACCTGATCTTCCTAAGGGCTTCCAATACACTGACCCCCCGGGGTCAATTAATAGGCTTACTAAGCACCCCCCTCAGCCAAAATCTCACTTCCAATCCACACCTATCGCCGCCATCGACCTCGCTGCCGTACCTCATAATCGAAAAAGATAGTTATTCGGATTTTTATTTTAGTCTCTCTACCACGGCTAATAACTTTACCTCTTTGATCTTCRGAGAAACCCTTATCTATGCTAGTAAGCTCTTCTRTATAGTACCTACATAGTTCTAAGGATAAACTCCATATATAAGCTACTACACTTTGTAACGATAGGCTATTATGCCCTGTAGTGACAGGCTCTATAGGCTTTCTAGCCCTGTAGCCATAGGCTATTATACCCTGTAGCGATAGGCTATTATACCTTATAGTAACAGCAACCTATAATTGTTAAATAATAGTACTCTCTTATTAAGTAAGGTATTATTGAAACCCTAGATACCTATATAAAATAAATTCAGGCTTTTTCCTTTGCGAAAAGGTACTGACGGCGGTCGTGGATGGGAAGTGAGATTTTGGCTGAGGGGGGTGCTTAGTAAGCCTATTAATTGACCCCGGGGGGTCAGTGTATTGGCCGCCCTTCCTAAGGCTGAGGCTGACTCTTGACCGACCTTTAATGCTCCTCGCGGAACACTGCTACAAGCTAGTAACAATATATCAACTTCATTCACTCATTGGATACACATCGCCTTCAGCCTCATACATGATGGCGTTGGTAACATCTGAGATACCGTTTCATTTGAAAGCAGACACCAGTCTAGGCTCTATTGAATTTCAATATCGACCTTTGATGCCGAAGGAAATACGGCTTGTTATCCTGTGGCCAGGCTCTTGGGACTCTAAGCTGAAGTGCAGTCTGCTCTATGCAATGCTTGAGGAACATGAGTATGATGCTCTCTCTTACACCTGGGGCGATCCAACTCTCACTTCATCCATACTTCTTGATGATCGCGAGTTCCGGGTTACACTTGGACTAGAGGCAGCATTGCAACACTTGCGCCATCCAACCGAGAGTCTTACGTTATGGATCGACGCCATTTGTATCAATCAAAGCAATATTCCCGAGAGAAACAGCCAAGTTCAGATGATGTACACGATATTTCAAAACGCCGAAAATGTGAGATCTTGGATTGGGGGCGAATCGGAAGATGGGGATCGGATAAATCGAGAAAAACTGGTCGAAGCTATTAATCAACTAAACCAGCTGGAGGATCAAAGCTGGCATGGTCCTTCATCAAACTCCTCGTACGATGACGAAGTGAGTGAATGGAGTATACTTAAGCTCTTGGAAACCTTCGGTACCCCTTATATCTCTAGAATTGTGGATGAGTCTAGCGACAGCAGTGAATCAGAAGATGACTACGATTCAGAAAGTGACAATAGATCAGAAAGCGGCGACGAATTAGAATATGACATTGAATCAAGAAATAACAGCCGAGCAGAAAACGATGACGAGTTAGAAGATGAGGGGTGGTCAGGCAACGATAGCGACTGTTATACGATTGTCGAGGAAATTTCAGAAAGTGAAGGCAGCAGATCCGACGATAGCGACGGCTTAGATGAGCAAACTTTCTCCAAAATGACGAATTCTTTAACAGAACCTTCTGGATTGAAGGCTTGGATCAGCTTGGTTGTGCTCTGCATGCGGCCATACTGGGCGAGAGTCTGGGTCCAGCAGGAAATCTTGCAAAGATCGAAAGTGATCATTCACTTTGGTCTCTCATCGATTTCTCTATTGTCGCTTGTGGCTCTCCTTGGTGTCACTACAAGACTTTACCAGAGTGACATTGACAAAGACTCCAATCGCTATAAGACGATAGAAATATTCGCTGAATATTCTTTCTTGGTGCAGGACAGCACATCACCGTTCTTGGCCAAAAAAACTGAATCGGGTCTGAAACATGGAGGATTAACCAAAAAGATATTAACTCTTCTAAAACTACAGTTCTTTAAAAGATCTACAGATCCACGGGATAAGATTTATGGCCTCGTGGGCTTCATTCCTGCCTGGCGGGACGGGAATTTCCCCATAGATTATAGTCTACCTGTGGAAAAGGCGTACGTGACGGCGATCAAGCACATTGTCCAGACCTCTGGCAGTCTTATGATGTTAGTGGATACCATTCAGGTTTCAAGGAAAGGGCGCTTGGCAGCTCTTCCAAGCTGGTGTCCGGATTGGAGTTTCAATGCGAGTGTAGCAATCGATGACTTCCTGGAGATCCCACAGCTACTTTTGATGGATTTTATCTTCGATTTGCGACCTTACTGCCTTCCAGGGCAGAGTAGTACGTCAAATGCATCGTTCACAAGTGATGATAGGGGTTTGATAGTCAGTGGCTGTATCCTGGATGTTGTTGAACATCTAGTGGATCGCTATACTCCAACAGAGCCATATCTTGAGAGTAAAGTTTTCGAGGAGTCGTTAGGCCTTGCATTACGCTATTGCGGTGGTCCATACTGGCAAGCATCACAGAACTCTCCTCCTGATTCTAAGAATCATGAATCAACCGCTGATATTAAATTTGGCCAAGGTAGTTTTGTTTAATACGTACTAATGAACTTCTAAATCGACTAACATTTACAAGGACTTATGGGGCTGTCTCGACAGCAAATCAACTCTCGCCTCATTAGTCAACTTGTGGCATTCTGGGAAACCGTCATTGGAGATCATGACCAACAATTTGAAGGTAACAACTTCGACTGGATAACAGACTCAGATTTACCTTTGCAAGAATGGATACACATCAAAACACACATAATGCAAAGGGTTAAACAGTTTACTGTGGGCAAGCGAGTCTTCGCATACTTCCCGGCTCTACCAATGATCTGGAACAGACGGTTTTTTATGTCTCGGCAGAAATACATGGGCTCAGCACCGCAAGATGCTGCTGAAGGCGACCTTGTTTGCATTATTTTTGGGACGAATGTGCCTGTATTGTTACGGCCAAGTGGTGACCACTTCGTCTTCATCGGCCCTGTTTATTTCCATGGATGGATGACTAGAAAGTCTCGCAGGCTTGGCCGAGAGCTTGAAAAACCAGTCCAAGATTTCGTTATATACTGAATAGGCTGGTTTGACTCTTGCATGTGGAACTGATCCTCCGTCCGGCTTAAGCATGTCCTTGGAACGGGATGGGGGGTTCCTTGCTAATAGTGTCAGTTCTCGGCGGCTGGACATAGTCAACGACTTTGGCATGGCTGATAGCTTCACGGCTGATAGGCCAGTAAGTCTAGCGTTTAGTACTATGGGCAATGTGCGTGGTAAGCCAGGTAACGAACCTAGGGTTTGGGTCTAATTATTAGAAATTGAATGGCAGAGAAGTTACGCCCCATGGGGGCGTGAGACACTATTCCGATAGCAGAGCAATTATGCCCCATGAGGCGCCAATATTCAATTCCACTCAAGTCAACTGGTACAGCTATCGCCTGGTTCCTTACAGGCATATTATATTTTATACTACGTCATCTTATACCAAGTTATCTCGTATTATACAAAGGTGGAAGCAAAAAGTCATGAGATTACAAGCTGCATGACTACTGGCTCGGTAAGCACACCCTGTAGCACAGATAGCAGGGATTCTTCCCACATATTTCCCACAGCCTTCTGAAAATTACTCTTTTTGATACCCAGATCGCTACTGCTTCAAACTCTCTACAGAGAATCAGCTATGGCGGAACCAACGCGCCAGTCCAAGCATGACGTCGGAATCCGGGTTCAGGCCCTGACATTAATCGAAGCTGCAATTCCACACCACCAGGTCACCGCTATTACTGGTGTCAAGAAAGCTACTCTTCATAGGCTTCGACAGAAGGCTATTCTACGTGGATATGATCCTTCTAAGAGTCGACAGATCCTCCTTTCGTACATAGAAGATGCTCCACGATCTGGCCGGCCAAGGAAAAACATAGAAGAGGTCCAAACGACTGTGGAGCAGGTCATGTAAGGACTTAGGTATGAATTAACTGTGGCTGGAGGTATTGTAGCACCTGAGTGCACATCCAGCTTAGTATTTGCTAAGTAATGCTAGCTGAAATAATCCAAGAGCTAATGTATAGATGGCATTTGCTATTATATGAGCATTTGCAATAGCCATTGGCGTATTGAGCTCCGAAGAGAGTTTTCAGGACCGTTAGATGAAGGTCGGAGTCACCATTATCTAGACAGTCTTCGGTTGGGTAGCATAGTGGACTCATTCGGCTCCCATGGTCCGGCTCCACATGCTCCTAATCTGGCGAGCCTATGTCGCTTACTCCTGAGTCTTGGTGGACTGAATCGACATATTGTATCTCATTATCACCATCTACACAAAGAGCATCGGTTCTACGGGGAGAACCAGCTTTGTCGAGCAAGAAAAGGGATGAGTCGTGCCGATTTCGCATCCATGGAACAGTTGGAGAAGAGTGCCCCAATGAGACTAGCGATTCTGGTCCACCCTCGGGGAAGTGTTGAACCGACTCCATAGTTTTGCTCCGGCTTACGGCATGATTTTCAGACTCGTCTCGTGTGCTTTCTCCTGAGAACGGCAGGGAGTCGTTGCTTGTACTAGCTGAAGATGAAGGTGATACAGTTGGCCGTTCGTTATGTCGTGATGTTTCGCGTATAATGGCAATTGCCCTTGCAGCAAGCCAGGTATTAATCGCTTGGTTATCACATCCAGCGTGGCTCTGTAACAACTCCGTGTATTTGTCAATCTCTGCCATGAGTTCACAAACAACGTATTCCATGTCCTTCCTCTCGGCTTGGAACTCCCGGAGTCGATCTTCTAGCTTATGCGTCGATGCCTTCTTTTTGGTTCTGCACTTGCTAGCTGCAAGTCTATTACGGTTGAGAAATTTCTCCCGCTTTTGTTGAATATCTTGCGCCGATAAGTGCTTGGGTTTGCGATTACGACGTTTCTTAACTCGTAAGGGGTTGGTGGCGTCCGTTCTTGCTTGATTATCTTCTGTCGTTGCTCCACCTCGCTTTCGGATGTCCTCAGCTGATTCGCCTGCATTGTTACTGTTGCATGTCTTTAGCTGAGATGTCTTCGTGTTCTGAAGTATAGACAGGTCTATATCCGTAGTTGCTGCTTGTGCCAGATATGGATTAAGCTGTAAGTCGATGATGTCGCTATTGTTCGAGGCTTGAGGCTCAAATGAGAAATCGTAGTGGTCATGGTCCAAGCCAGGTGTAAAGCCAGTTCGTTCTGCGCCTCCGTAGCTGGAAAGGATTGAAAAGTCGAAGTTGCTCAGATCTTGCATGTTGTCAGAGAATATGGGAAAACCCAGGTCCTGACCATTGTTCATGGTAGAATCAAGAATAAAAGATGGATCGTTGACATTGGGAAAGTATCCTTGAGAATGATCCTTCGTAACCGTCATGATGGAGGGGGAAGGGAAGATGTGCGGATGTGCAAAGGTGCGGGTGTGCGGGTGTAGTTACGACGAAACGCGTGACCGGCTGCTCTGCAATGTGCTCGCAAGCTGCTGGCCTAATCAATGTACGATGATTATCCGTTGACAAAACCGTCTCTACATGTCTAGCATTGATCCTTCGCAAATGATCCTTTCTCAGCCTATTTCGGTAAGGAGGACAATGGGTGCGCTGCGGTGGAGATTGCTATTATTTGTTGATAGTGATGTGGGGCACGAAGCGATAATTGTGAGCCACGAGTCTCATGGAGATAGTGCTCGTCGAGCATAGAGGCGATGGATCAACTGTTTGAGAGAGAATAGGGGCTGTAGCGTGCTGTGCTGTGCTGTGATGTGTTGTGTTGTGTTGTGTTGGGATGGATAGAGAAACACGGAGACAGAAAGGATGGCAATTAGGAGGCATGGAATGATAAAGGAACTCTGTGCAAGAATATTCAGGATTTGGAAAACTGACGTCAATCTCCGCACATTCGACACGCAAAGCCAAAATCCGAGAACGGCTTCTAGCTGCTTCGGGGGTACACCTTCTGTTTGGGGACGGGATAAATGAGGGCACGAAGCAGACCGTAGTTGGCACAGGAGCTTCTCCTCCTATCGTCGTCACATCGAATGGTCCAATAACCTGCAGCTGCCGCCTGTGCAGGAATAAAGCTAAGCGTCATGGTGTCTATCTCCGGTTTGTCGAGCCTGCCTCACGCATTGTGCTGAGGGGAGGAAAACAACCTGAGGATCAAGTAATATGAGCCGGATCCGCATACTAGTCTGCTCTCCTCACTTCTAACTCCTCGAACTTTGAGCTGTCGAGACGGCTTAGATGGACCCTGGACCTGAAACTTATTTTGACAGCTGCCGTCGTCCATCTGTGGAGGTGAAGAGGATCCATCGACGGTGTCGGTTTCTAATGGTCGGACCAACCTCCGTCGTCTGTCGTTCACTTCACCGTCCAAGGCAAAGAATCTCATGTTGTTGCGACGCGCAAAACTAGCAAGGTAAGGAGTCGGGGCTGTGTCCACCTCCGACGTAATCGCCAAATACGGCAAGATCTACAAGCCCTAGGGAACAAGGGTCCAGGCAAAGCTTCGACCGTTCGCGGAGACGGAATGTTGAGCCGGGCGTATGACTCGTGGTATCCATGGGCCCTTACTGTTAAGGTTCCATGACCAACGGCTACAACCGTATCGAGAAGGTATCGCTCGTGACATACAATTTCTGGTCAGTTATGACAGCCAGACTCTTGCTTGCTTGCTAGCATGGGCGTCATGGCTTGATCTAGCAGACGCATTCCTTACGTGATGTCGATTGAGTATGTACACTTTCCTCAATGCGTCTAAAGCCCAACAATAGCAAAACAACCCCCTAGGGTAGGGCTCGGTACCAGCAAAACAATTGCGATAACTCTGGGCGCTATGCGTTATGAGTGGCACGGCCTTACAATCAAGCAGTATCATCTCGAGTGGTTCTACTTGTGCTCAAAGACGAATGTCCCGACTTCATGTCGTATACCTAGCGCTCGGTATTCAAGCTAAGGTCCTCGTCACAGACATCAGATAAGCCAGAGCTTTATAACGCTAGATACATACTCCGGACCGGTGGATATTACAAGTGACAGCTAACCTCTCGTGCAATTTCTCCGGGGTGTTCTCCCAGCCAGATCGTAACACAACATCAAACTACTCCAAGTATAATGTTAATCCCCATAGTTGGGTCAGTGATGCCCTGAGGTTACTCCTATTCAATAGACACTCTCATTCGCGATATTCTTTCCCTCCTTTGTCTACTAGTTACCCGTATTGCATAGAGTGCCATAGTCTGCATCTGAGACGTGAGCTTATGCTAAAGACATACATCCGCGACCACGGAACACAGTACCGATATCTATGCTAAAATACCTCGGAAGATAAAACTTTCTATATAGAGAGCTATTAAACAGCGAAGGATCTGACTCTCCTATAAAGCGGACTATCCAACTACATTACAAGTATAATAAGTATCCTAACCCTAATAAACCAATATCCAATTTCAGAGGTTTCCACTATAAAAGGATACTCTCTATCAACCAGGCGCAAAGGCGACTAAGTGAGTATGATTTCTTAGGTGGTAGGGGTGTTAGTGTTGAAGTGTAACTATAGGATACGACTTACAAGAATACACAGCAAGAATACCTAAGGTGTGCACAGAGTAGTCCGTATAGTATAAGCGCATTAGCTGATGCTTATATCTTCGCTTTTAAAATCATGAATTCTGATATGGATGTCCTCTACTACTGATATATTGAGACCTCCAAATATGTTTTGAAAGGCATATGCTCTTTAATATCATCCTTTGATTTTTCACAAACGCACGGGATATTTTGGTAGCTGTAAGGAAACCGTGCTTGCTTGAGACGAAGCTGTGTTAATAGAAAATCATATTCACGACGATATTATAGTATTCGACACCGTGTATGAATTTGACATATGAAATCAGCTTGATCTAGGCCAGGCAAATTGACTAACAGCCACATCCCTGAGTTCCCGAGCATACTTACTGGAACATATTTATGGGTCAACTATATCTCCCGGCAATATCCCCAATCTTCAAAAGGTTCATCCAAAATTTGAACTATGAAGATCTTAAACGTCCATGAAGATATAAAGTCTTCACAACCACTCCTTATTTCCCTTATGCGAAAGGAAAGAACCAGTTTGTTCTAACGTGATACCTTCGATAACATTCTTCTGCGCAGCGACACTCTCAGCCGCAGTGATCGGACCCTTGAAGTCCGGATAAAAAACCTGAAACTTCTGGATAAGCACCATAAGAACCTTCATTTCTTCTTCGGATACTATCGATCTGTTAGACCCCGTCGAAAACTTCCATATCTTCATGAGCGGAGAACTTACTCAATCCCTCCTGTGTATTCACAATGCCCGGACTAAGGGCAAGGACAACGATACCCTCGCCTCTCAACTCAACGGCATATTTCGCAACCACCATATTCGTAGCCGCTTTGATCGAAGAATAAACTATGGAGCCGGGAATGTCGTGCTGCACCACCATATCTGTATCTGCCATGCCGCTCGAGATGACTGTGATCTTCTTCACGGTTCCCTTGCGGACCAGAGGCAGGAAGGCATTCACAGAATATATCACTCCTACCACATTCACCTCCAGACTATCAACCATCTCCTCTCTGAGCTCAGCAGCACGCCCGGTGAATTCGGAAGGATTAAGACGGGCGGATTTCGGTGAGATGTATGCACCGTTTACGATGAGGTAGTCAATGCTTTGTGTGATATTTGACACTTCGAGAGCCGCTTTCTCCAGGGAGGCGCTGTCGGCCATATCGCCGGCCAAGATTCGCACGTTTGAGATTGAGTCGGCATCGAGTCTTGCCTGGACTTGGTCGACGGAACGAACTAGGCCGATGACGGTGTTGCTTGAGTCTTTGCTCAGTTGACGAAGCCATTCGTACTATCTAAGAGTTAGCCCAGGATTTACAATTGCCAGTCAAAGGCTTGCTCACTCCGAGGCCACGAGAAGCACCGACGATAACGTATGAAGGCATAGTTGCGTGTTTGGGCTTGATTCTCCGGAAGGATTGAGCTTTATTTGCCTCAGTATTTTATTTCAAAATTGATGTACGAAACTTGATTTTATTGAATACTTTGTCGTGAAAGGATGATAATGGATGATGATGATGATGAGGAACCTCCTCCTCCAGAGGCACCAAGCCTATATATATACACTGCCTGGTGTCCACAATAACCTCATCCGTGGAACTCATGGCCTGCGCAAACTGACAAATCCAAGACGACATGGTGAGTTCGTCAGCAATTGTGAATATACGCTCATGAGCAGGTAACTATCGAAAGTAAATGACACTAAGTTGTAATGTTAGTGCGAAGGCATCCAACTACAGCCGCGCAAGGGTGCGCGGCAGTTGGATTCTCGATCCGCCGACTCCCCTGTCTAACCACTCCGAATTGCGCCAATCAGACCCCATCAACCAGCAGGCACTATGAAGGCTGGCAAATCAAAGCGCATTCCGCTGACAACCCCTAGTTGATCGACCCCGCGCACTCTGCGCGAAACGCAACTGAGAGCATTGATAATCAACTTTTCTGAACACGTTCTGTATCAGGGCGCATACTTACTCTTACCGGTGATCCTTCAGTCATCTGTCCATCTTCCTCGTTGGCAGACTCCCTCGTCATGGCGGGTCGACACCGAAGCAAGGGCGGCTGTTGGACCTGCAAACTGCGAAAGAAGAAATGCGACGAGGCCCAACCTTCGTGCGCGGCCTGTCTGTCTCTTGGTATCAGTTGTCATGGCTATGGCCCAAGGCCGGTATGGATGGATGGCGGTTCCGCCGAGAAGGCAAAGCTCGAGGCCTGGCGTCAGAAAGTCAAAGAGATCACCAATCACAAACGCAAACTCAGGGTTCGCCAGAATGCACCTCAATCACTAAAAGTGCATAATTCCCAGGAGAATAATCATGTACCTATAATCCCGAAATCTGTGGATCATGCGCATCTCACGCCGCAAAGCTTGCCTCCTCGGAACGAGGTCTACTCTACTGCCCTGAACAAAGCTTGGACTCCGCGATGGCCGCCTGGACGGCCGGAAGATTCGACCAGGGTTGATAGCAGCTCTGCTCCACCGTTACTTACCCTTTCTACCAGTGACTTGGATCAAGAGTATCGGCTGCCGCCTGTACTGGGGGAAGAAGAAACCGGTCTTTTGATGTACTATCTGGACTACGTCTTCCCATTGCAATTTCCATTCTACAAACACAGTGCATTCAAAGGCGGGCGCGGATGGCTTCTTTCTCTTCTGATGCAATTGGAGCCGCTCTATCATGCGGCTCTCAGTATTTCTTCCTATCACATGCACTTCGAAACTTTGACTCAAGAGTATGAACTTCGTTTTGGCAGCATCAACAACACACGAGAATTGCCAACTTGTTGTAGACTAGAATCTCAATTGACAGAACACATTCTCACGTTAAGTAGGATAAGTAAGCTTCTGACGCGCTTAGAAGATCTGGAGAGGAGTCGGCCAGGACTGCAATTGCCTGAATATATTGAACTTATCGCGTGCATGGCGACCCTTATCTCACTCGAGGTAAGTTATTTCTGAGTTCTACTTGTAACAATCACGCTGAAAAATAAATATGTAGGTCTTAGAGGGAAGCAGTGATAGCTGGCAAATCCATTTGAATGCAGCCTCTTATATTCTTCCTCTAACGCACCAGGCTTTCCAATCTGACCAAGTGAAAGATCTTTCGAATACACATAAAGAAGCATACCGATTCTTCTCCACTGCCTTAACGTGGTATATTTTTCAATCTTACGCCGCAACTGGGACCATGCTCCCCGCAGCATGTGCAGGAATACAGCTCAGAAATTTGTGTACGCCTTTGAGCGATTTCACAGGCTGCGACGAATGGGTCACTCAGGAAATCTTGAATATTATCAAGCTCGCAAACTGGAAAGAGACGATGAAATCTAAAAAGCAACTTAGCAATCGTGAGCTTACAACACGAGCACGAGAGATCGACACAAAGCTGAAGAGCGAGATGAGTGTACTATCCGCACGCATCGAACGCTGTTCCCATCTCGATTTCTTTGACAACCCTTCCAACTACATAAAGTTATTTGTGACGCGTATATTCGGTTACAGTACCCTCATTTATCTATATACGATCGAATCCGGGCCTTGCCCAGACGTGCCCGAGATCCATACCAATGTCTCCAAAACAATCGAAGCCTTCAAGGCTCTTCCTCAAGCAGAAGTTGTCCGCAGCCTCTCCTGGCCACTCTGCATTGCGGGATCGATGGCAACTGGAGATCAACAGGCGGCCTTTCTCGAGATTGCTACCAAGGCAAAGATTAATCGCTGTCCGTTTGGGAGCTCAAAGCACGCTCTCGCAATTATAGAGGAGTGTTGGCGCATGCGAAAGAGTGAGGGCTTCACAGAGGAAAATGTGGACTGGAGAATTGCAATGCGGAATCTGGGTGTCAATATTCTGCTCGCTTGAAGGACATTATGTGCAAACTATTTGGTTTAAGGTTTTAGATTATCTACACATTCATCAAGTCTCCTGGCCGTAAAGCTTCCATTCCTCCTCCTTCCATGCTAAGATTCTCTCGTCTAATCTTTAGACAAGGGGTTGTAAGGCATATTCAGATTGGGAATTATGGGTGGGTTCGATTCAAAATATTGCTTGAGGGATTCTTCGTGACAACAGCTCTACTTCTGTGACTGTCGACGGTGTTTTCGTGGACATGGGAAATCTTCAAGATAGGGAACAAAAGGAAAAGAACAAAAGAAAAGCAAGCCCTGCCATCTTAAGAACGGTCTAATAGGTGTCTCAATTAACATTCAGGAAATGAAAGAAAGAGCTTGCGGTGGCTGTAAGTACGGAAGGAAGGTGGCAGAGCATGACGACTTCACGTCACGAGGAAGGATGCTTGCTCGCCGGTCGAATAGGTAGGCACCAAGGACTACTTGGATAGGAAACTCGTCGTAGAAAGCCTTGGAAAAAGCAGTCCTCAGTGCAGGCAAGACATATCTCATGAATTGCTATCGAAATATGCTGCTCCTTCGTGACAGAATAGAGTTTAAGCTACCTTTGAAGATGGGTAAGATGAAGGTAAGTACGGAGGTACAGCAGTTAAGTAGTAACACGGTAGAATTGCGGTGCCCTAGGTACACGAATTCCTCTCCTTCTCTGAGAGATTTTCTACCACCGCTTAATGGACCGATGTTGCTGTGGCAGACTCTGAGGTTACAGAGACCACACTACTAGCTATAGTAGCGGTCGCAGTAAGTGCTGGTGGGGATGTGATGGAGTAGCCTGTCGCCTGACAAGATGATGTGAGCGACGTACAGTAGACAAGCCGACATGGCTCATAAAATAAAGATATTCTATTACACACCAGCACCCGTCATCTCATAAATTCTAAGAAACTAGCAACATCCATATTTCCCATTACCACTCTTGCCTTATCGCTTGCGATATTGCTGTTATAGGAATGAATGGTACTTCCGGCTGGCACGTGTCCAACATCACCGTAAGTTGCTCTTGCTTCGCCAAAGACTTTGTTATTTTTGAAGGAATGACCTGTTGTTTTCGTTATCCCATCCGCTGCTGCCTGGCACAACGAGAGACATTGGATAAGAGTTGTCTTCTGCTGCTCTTCAACTTCATTTTTTCGAGTCATAATTTTGAGATCTTCGTCGCTCTCTAGCTCCAACGCCAGTAACCTCTCCAAACGTGTATTCACGATCTTGAGGTCAGTGGTAATTTGGACCTCGGCATTCGCTATCTTGACTTCGAGCGCTTTGAAAGCATCCGTGTTGGCTGACATGGATGTGCTGTGCAATCAATCAGCCGGTGACGGTTTTGAACCCCAACAATACCTTACAGTAACACAACGTCCAGTGCAAGAGCGAGGCTTTCCTTCCAAGCGACCACCCTCATCCGGAAATCTGCAATGTTTTTGTTCTGAAAATTCAGTTTGATGCTATCCTTAAAGCTCCTTCTTCCACCCTGAGAGTGTGCGGTAAGTTCCTCCATCTGGGTCTTGAAATCCTTGCACGCAGCATCACATCCCTCAAGAGTTGGCTTTACCTCTTGTAAGCATGCAACCTGGCTTTCGGACAGCCTCCCACCCCGACCGTCAAGGTCTGTTTTCAAAGTATTTAGTACTTAACTGAGTGCCGCGACATACTGGTTCAGCTCTTGGAATACGTGGGGGGTATCTCTGATTGTCGAGATGAATTCATAGAGTACTCTGCTACTAGCATAGGCAAGGCCTGCGACTGCAATAGTGCTTGCAGTGACGCTGGGAGGATCCGCCATTATGTGTCTAGGTGAAGGAATAATTAAGAGAATAGTGGCTCGGGAACGTGGCACTCATAAACCACCTATTCGCCTCATAGTTATATAAGGGACAAAATACGTAATATAACATTAGGCAAAGAACATATAAGCTTTGCGCAAAGTAGATAAAACGATATTGGATTACGTCCTAACAAATAAAGATATCGAAATTTATTATAGGCTATAATACACCCATGGAAAAGCGGGTTAATAGGCAGGGATTTCTACTAAGCGAATAGCAGAGGTATACAGGGGAAACCCTTTAAGACGATGTAATTCGTACTACAATTTCGTATTAGTATAACGAATATATCGCTATAATGGATATTATATAAGTAGACTTTTTATTATATAAGCTAGCTTTCTAATATACTTTAAGTACAAGTATTTATATCTAACCTCTATAATTCGTATTCTAACCTCTTAATAGCTTATAACTAAGCTATTTCTATATTATCTCGACTTTCTACAAAGTTAATAAGAAGTTATAAAGTACCTCTAGCTACTTAGATAAAGGGTTTTAGCTTTAGTAACTTAGGTAGTATATCCTCGTTATTATCCTTATCTAGCTAATCTAGCCTTAGATATTCTAATATTACCTCTTATAATAACTCTTCTAGATTTATTACTTAATCTTCTTTAATATCTTCCTTATCGATAGGGTTTAAGAAGCTTAATATAGATATAATATCTTATATATTACTAGCCTTTATAATCTATTTATATAACTCTAATATATCTAGTAGATTAAAAGGTATTATAAGAGAAACTAGGCTTATAAGAAATATTAATTTTCGAAAGTAGTTATATATAATTATATTTAAAATAAAGGTAACCTAACTTCGTATAATCTAATAAATTATAAGATAAATATCTACTAAGGTTATAAGATCTTAATTTATATTAAAACACTTAAGTATAAAAGCTAGTTATTATCGTCGATAATAAGCTTTAAAGGATTATATAATACCTTAATTAAAAGGTTAAAATTAACTTATTAAATTAGTAAGAAGCTAATAAACTCGAATATTCGAAGAAGGCGGTATAAGCTTAAAAGCTATATAATATAGTAAGAAATTATCTATTATAAAAAGAACTTCTTTAGTAGATCTAACGTAAGAATAAAAGGCTTTAAGCTATTCTACTATAATAGATATATTTATCTATACCTTCTTATTTAACCTTTATTAGCCTTTTATTATTAGTATACTAATATAATAAAGAGCTTAAAGTATTTTTACTTTACTAATAATCTAAGGAGGTAGTTAATCTATACTAGAGGTATTACTATAAAGAGTAATAGAAACTCTAGTTTTATCTTTCTTTAAGCCTAGCTACGATCTAGTTATAAAGCCTTAAGATAGAGTTATCCGCTAGTAAAGCCTTATTTTATTTATATTATAGATATTCTCCTTTATAAATTCTCTTATAAAGGTTTATAAGTTCTTTATCTCTTCTTCTATAACCTCTAGTATAGATCCTATTTTACTAACTTATATATATTCCTTAATATAATATCGTTTCTTAAACTTCTAAAGCTAACTAATACTAAACTTAGGATAGGGCTAGCTAGTATATTATAGAAGTTAGTATTAGATCTATTATACCTTTGCTCGTAGAAGTTCTCTACTTATAATACCCTTTTTTTCTTTAATATACTACTACTATAAGAGAAGAATATATTCGAGATCTAGCTACTACCTTATTCGTAATCGAGCGCGAGAGGAATCTATAAAGCTATTAAGGCTTTCGAAGTATATAAAAAGGGATTTAGATACTATCGATTAACTAATTTTCTAGTTAAACTATTAATAGAACTATTCGATATAGGCCTTCTAAGAAGGGCGGCGTTACTAGCTTCGAGCCTAGGTTCGTAGAGTACGTCGTCGCTCGACGGTAATATACTACTTTGGTAGTATTATAAGGGGTTAGAATTAGCTTATACCGTATAGGATAAAACGATATTTGAAGCTAAGAATACAATATCGTGAATATCGTATTTTATATATGAAAAGAATTCATCCTCGAACTTCATATCGTATAATCAAATATATCGGCTTAGCGTGTATCGTCTTAAGGGGTTTCCCCTGTACTTATATTTGGCGTAAGTAAGCGCCCGGTAGCATAGGAGATTTAAATCGCGAGGCAGCCCGTCTTAAGATTCAGGGTAGTAGTATATAGCGCAATGATTTCAGCTACTACAAGTTTGAAACAGGGTAGGGATCGGGAGATAAGGGTTGATTCTAAATATAGTCCTTTGTCTTAGGTAGTCGTAGTATAAAGAGATAGCCTTATCTGATATTATTAAGTAGTAGTTTCTTTTTCGTGGAGCTAAGAATACCTGTCTCAAGTCACCTTCACAGTGCACGTTTAGAATCTAGTTGACGAACAGCACTTAAAGGTTAATATAGCAGTCGAAGCTTCGGGCGCCTTATTACTATAGCCGAACCTACCGGGGTACTATATTCTAACCTTTTCTCAACGCTTGGGATTGTCCACGAACGCGAGCTAAATCACAATCACAAACAGGAAGGAGAGGGTAATCGCTAATTCCTGGAACTTCAAGTTTATCATTCTTTAACATTAGAGGGAGTAAAGCCTATACTACAAGCTTCAGTCAACCAGAAACAACAAAAGGTCCACTCGGAAAGGAGAAATGTTAGGGATATCCATGACAAGAGAGCCTTAGATAGACTAATAAGTAGCCTCTCTTCTTATATTAATAACTTAGATAATCCGTCTATTCGTTTTAGCGGTCAAATATTTGATCCCGTACCGGCCTCTTTCAATTCAAATACGTCACTTCCTACTATCCAACTATTAGATGCCGCTATATCTGGACCTAACTGAAGCGAATCAACGAACGTAGAGAGCGACCAAACTTATAATAACATCGCTAGTGATAGTCGTCTGTATTTGAAAAATCAGATAAAGGAGGGTACACGAGTACTACAGGGCGATATTGGTAGGACTACAAGGAATGGTCGTCGACACATCTTCACAGAAAATGATATTTCAGGCGAAGCAAAGGTTATCCAAAGCAATGTATCGTAGGAATTGTTGGAAAGCCTTTGGGGTAATTAAGACCAGGAAGTGAGTATCATATCAATACATGTTTGCGCATGTTAAAGGCTTGTCACATACAGGTAAAGAACAAGCAGAAAAGAATTGTCCTCATGTCTACTTCAGAAGAGTACTCATAATCAGCGATATACACACCTTCTCTTCCATTAGTAGGACAGCTGGACCAGACAGCCTTCGGTAATAGATAGAACCAAGGTCATAGTCTACCTCTCCACACCGACTAATTTAACCTTTGCACCTGGAGGAAGGCTTATATCTGGGAATTTCTAGATCAATCGTACAATTGTATATACTACCTTAACTATACCAAAATCCATTCCTAAGCAGGTTCGAGGTCCACTATTAAAAGGTAAATAGCCCCACTTCGAGTTTATAGGATCTTTATAGAGGGGAATATACTCGTCCCATCGCTCAGGACGAAAAAGTTCTACATCTATACCATAAAAGTCAGGCCGTCTATACATCGAGTATACGCTGTATACTACCGTAGTCCCCTTAGGAACAAAAACTAGTTGATCAAGATCGGGACTATTACCCACCGGAAGGATAGTATCTTAGGTAGCTATCCGAGAGTTAACGGGTACAGAGGGATAGAGCCGAAGAGCTATACATTTAATTTTAGAAAAGTCAAGTACTATACGGCAAGCAAGATAGAAACATATAGACTCACTTTCGTTAAGTATATTCTATAGGTACTTCATTTGCCTAAGATCTAAACAACCGATTTCGATTTTGTTACCCAGGCAAGATACAATCTCCTCCTTTAGCTTTTACATAGCTAGTAGATGTCTAACAAGGAGGAATCTACTCTTCGTTTAGTCAATTTCCCTTGAAACATAAGCCCAGATCCTACAAAGTAGCCTAGTAAGTAGTTTAAGCTTTGTATCATAAACTATCAAACCCTTATAATTATAGTCGAACGTTATGGTATTCGTAACCCATATTAGTCTCCTAGGGGGGGGGAATAAATGGCTGGAACTGGCACGTGAGTCAAAAAGACTAGTTTGGCTAGGTTCTTCCAGATATCCGAGCAAATGAATCAGAAAAGAGTTCAAGATGTATAATAGTACTACGAAATATTACATGACTACAGAAGGGCCAAGGGACAGTTGACCACATATTGAATACAAATTGGGTGGTGTTCTGGATGGTGTGGCCTGTGCCAATATCGGCCACGTGCCAATGCAGAAGCAGGCAGAGGAACAGCATCGTTGGCCGGAAAGTTTTGGCTATCACAGTGCATGGAACCCTGGCTTCTGATCATCGATAACGCTGACGAGACTGGTATGGACGTATCTGAATTTTTCCCACTGGTAACCGGGGCCATATCCTAATCTCGACCCGGAACCGGGAAGTTAACTCTCATGTAAATGCTGGACGTTTTCCACTTGGAGGCATGGACTCTGAGGATGGTATTGGTTCACTTCTCAAGTCGGCATACCCGTTGTGTAACCATGATCAACGGAAGCCACAAAAAAGAAGCTTAGCTGGCAGCATTGCCGCTGAACCCGGGTATCTGGCCATGAACTTGAACCAGGCTGGAGCCACCATTCGCCGCAAGGTGTACAGCATTGTAAGATATCTTCATTTATATCTGGGTTGCCGTCATCGCCTACTCAATTCCCAATCGCAAATATCCGCCCTAGAAACAAACATTATTACCACCTGGGAAATACCATTTAGGCAGATTGAAACGCGAGACAGAATCGAGTATCAAGACGCTGTGACATTGGTGTATATATTTGTATTCCTCCAATTTATATCGATATCTGAGGAAATTTTTCATTCCTCGTGGATCTCAATGTCAACCGAGGAAGCCGATGCGACACTGCCTAGTCTTCATCGACTGAATTCAAGTGACTCGGAAACAGCACAAGCACGGCTTCGTCAAGCGATCGGTATCCTTTATGACGTGTTAATTATCGACTATGATTCCGAGCGAGGAATTGCATTCTGCACCTTGTGGTTCACAGATGGGCCATGACAAGGCTAGCGGAGAAAAAGGAGGAATTCTTTCTGGCTAGACTGCACAGTACAGCTACTTACGCGCTGCATCTCACCATACAGAGCTGGGAGACCTGGGCGGCCTGGGTGCCCCTGCACGTAGCCCTGAAGGCCCTAGGGGTTCTCCGGACTCAGAAGCCAACGGCTCTATAAGTTCTACAGGCTCGAAGGCTCCGAAGGCTCAAAAGCTGAAGGCTCTGAAGCCCTACACGCTTTGGAGTTCTGGTATTTGGGTGGGGGGTAGGGGCGATCGGAAGAATGGTAGTTCCGGGTGGAGGAGGCGCTTCGGTGTGGTGGTTCAGGCCTTGTACGATCGTTGGATGGGTGGTTTAAGCTAAAACTTTCCTATCTAACGATCGTGGAAATATAAGTGGGACACCTGGTACTGGTATATTTCTTATTTCTCAGGATGCTACACCAAATATTCCACACACCTGACCTCAGCCAATAGTATTAATGGATCAGAACCACACTTTAGTGCCTTGCGATATCCTCGCCAAGTTGGCCAACCAGGCCGTAGATGCTTGCCGCTCATTCGTGGGATTGCGAACTGCATGTGCTGGCACCTGCAATATCATATTACTACCCTCAAGCAGCGGCCTCATACGTCGATAAGCATTTGGTCGATCCAATGGGGCTGCAATAGCAACCATCTGCGGCTGAGTTAGTCTGCCTTGGGGGGCTGTTTCTGCCTGTTTAAAAAGCCTCATACACCACTCAGCCTTTGTCGGACGCCCACCATCGTCATTTTCTTCATAGTGCTTCTGTCCTCATCAGATAGCGAACCATATTGTCCAGTTCATCGTTTCGGGAGCTCTAACTCTCTTCTTACCCTCCGCTCTTTATTTCGCCATCATTTTCAAGATTATAACCATGCCGAAACGTAGGCGCAATAAATCTCAGAAGAATACTGCTTCAAAACGCCAACGCCGCTCAAGAGAAAGTGAAGACAAGACGGCGTCTCTCAATAACGGTAGCCTACTGAAAAACGATAAGGCATTAGGAGATTGTACGATCTTTTCTTTGATATACGGCAACACAGCTTATAGAACTTTTGGGGTGGACCTGTGCGAAAACGCTGATAGATGATATACTAACGTGTATCCATAGTACTCGAGTTGGCCTTCAACTTTGTTATAGAGACCTTGGCTGACTTGGATGTCTTCCAAGACTCTTCAACGAGCATCTTCCTGGTTTATGCACACGAAAACGAGAAACTTCCACAGCTAGAGGCAAAGGCTAAGCAGGTTCAAATGATAATAAAGTGGCTGTTACAACTTCGATCGAAAACAATCAGTGACCGATCGCCATTGTTCAGAGATTCTATATCTGTTCGAGACACCGGCAAATCAGGTGCACACAATATCTTGGAAAATCAATATTGTCTGCTTCCTAGAAGTTCTACATCCATCAAGGCCAACGAAGTCAGCAGTATCGATAAGGTTATACTCTGTAGCTCGGAAGTTCTTCAACTCTATTACGAGGACACAGAAATGCAGAAATATATTACAGACATGAAAGCATTCTATGGCGGACAAAAACCTTCCAGGACTAATACCTTCCTGAATCGCGAAGAGCTCGAGACCGGTCTCCATGAAATTGTGAAGAAGTATATGAAATCAACAAGTTTTCATCATGTCATAACAGAAATAGCCTTATTAAAAATTCGACAGGAAGAAGACTCGTGCAAGAGTATAGTTCCACTTATTCTTAATGGGGACCATCCATCTTGGCTCCCTGTCGATGAAGTAGACATTTGGCTCGGTCTTTCGGACATATCAGAGGACTGGGTGATCCATGAAACCCAGATCCTGCACAAGATGTTCTTCAAACTCCTGAGAAGAATATTTGAGGATCTGGATGGATGTATTTGCTTATTCGAAGATTGCTATGACAAATACGTCACAAGATTGTCACCTAAGTGCAATTCTAGTTTGCCTTCAGAGCAGGGTTTCAGGAACGAAGTGAAAACCGGAATGTCCAATGTCTTGACCCGGCTAATAGACGGTAACCTTGCCATTTGTCGTCAGACTCGTAAGAGTTAGTGGGCCCTGCCCCATTTCTGAAATTCTCAACTAATTTTATTGTATAGCAAGCGACAGGTCTAACCATGAAGACAAGGAATACATGAAAGCCCTATTTGTGACCGACCCTCGCGGCGATAAGATTCGCATCCAGGAGACCAAAGGGGGTCTTCTAGAGGACTCGTACCGTTGGATCCTTGAAAACGCCGAATTTAAACAATGGCGTGAAAACGATGACGACGAAAATCGGCTTCTTTGGATCAGAGGCGATCCTGGAAAAGGCAAAACAATGCTACTATCCGGGATTATTGATGAGCTGGACAAATCTGCTGATACAAGCTTTCTATCATATTTCTTCTGCCAAGCAGGTGATTCGCGGATCAACAACGCTACGGCTGTGCTACGTGGCCTAATCTGGCTACTTATGATCCAGCAGCCATCGCTCATATCACATATACAGGGAGAATACGACTTTGCTGGGAAGACCCTCTTCGAAGGTCCGAATGCTTGGGTCGCCCTATCGAAGATCTTCACAAACATCCTACAGGATCCGAGCTTAAAGAATAGTGTAAAGAGCACCTACCTAGTCATCGATGCGCTTGACGAATGTGTAACAGACCTACCGGAACTTCTTAGTTTGATTATAGAGAAGTCGTCTGAGACCTCTATCAAGTGGATTGTGTCTAGTCGAAACTGGTTAAGCATCGAAAATCAACTAGAAGTACTTGGACAGAAAGTAACGGTTCGTCTCGAGTTGAATTCACAGTCTATCTCCACAGCTGTCCAAAAATACATCAAATATAAAGTCCGTCAATTAGCGCAGTCCATGAAGTATAACAGCGAAACGAAAAGCGCTGTTCAGGATTACTTGTCCTTAAACGCAGATGATACGTTTCTCTGGGTAGCATTGGTCTGTCAAAACCTCAAGACGATCCCACGATGGGATATAGGAGAAAAGCTGAAAACGGTTCCATCTGGACTTGATTCTCTTTATGAAAGAATGCTACAACAAATATTTGATTCTGGAGGCCGCTATATACGGATACTTGCCTTTGTTGCGATTACACGTCGACCTATTACGCTTAAAGAACTATCCTCATTAGATGAGACACTGGAAGAGTTTTCTGATGACGTTGAATCGTTGACAGGAATTATAGGGTGTTGTGGTTCATTCCTGACACTTCGCGAGTCTACAATTTACTTGGTGCATCAGTCGGCGAAAGACTTTCTGCTCCGAAACGAAAAGGCATCTAACATAGTGTTTCCTTCTGGTATAGCCAACGTAAACTATAGAATCTTCTCAAGATCACTCGAGATCATGACAAAGACTCTTCGACGACGCGATATATATGGATTACACGACCCTGGATTCCCAATCGGCAAGATCGAACAGCCTGACCCGGACCCACTAGCAAAGACACGGTATTCATGTGTTTATTGGGTTGACCACCTGGACAACTGCGATCGTACCAGAAATGCAACGAACGACCTCCAGGATGGTGGATCCATCGACATGTTTCTGCGTAAAAGCTATCTTTATTGGCTCGAGGCCCTAAGCCTTCTTGGAAGCATATCGGAAGGTGTGTCGTCAATCACTACCCTAGAGGAAATACTTCAAGTAAGCTATATATTATGATCATACTCTCCCACGCCAAAATTCGAGAAACATTCTAAAGTCACTATAGAAGAGGCCGGGGATAACTCGATTGATCGAACTAGTTCGAGATGCACGTCGGTTTATTTTATACCACAGATGGGTAATAGAGAATAATCCTCTCCAAGCCTATGCTTCAGCACTCATCTTTAGCCCAACTAGAAGTCTGATAAGGGAATTATTCAGGCAGGAAGAACCAGAATGGATTTTGACAAAGCCAATAATGGAGAGTAATTGGAGTACATGCGTACAGACACTTGAGGGCCATACCGGTTATGTCAATTCAGTAGCCTTCTCGACCGACGGCACCCGGCTCGCATCAGCCTCT
>PDLN01000004.1:539975-694402 GCA_003369635.1 Coleophoma crateriformis
CGACCGACGGCACCCGGCTCGCATCAGCCTCTTTCGACCGCACAGTGCGGCTCTGGGACGCTACTACAGGGAAATGGCTACAGACACTTGAGGGCTATACGTTATCACAATTGGTTTCTGAATCGCCATCTTTTAACATCCACAAGCCATTCTCTCTATACCAACTACGGGAGACTGGTTCGTGGATTACATGGAATGATACTAATATCCTCTGGCTTCCACCCGATTACCGATCGCGACATGCAACGATTAGAGGTCATATTTTTACAACAGTAAGTTCTGATAACAGAATCATTGTAATGACTTTCAAAGGCGATAATCCACTTGGATAATTGTAGTTCATATAATGAAAAATTGTAACCTATAATAAGACGTTGATTAACATCATCTACCTTATTCTATTATTTTTTATATCTGAATCAGAAGAGAGGTGTGGGGAGGCCTAGGCCTTTATACTTTGTGGCCTAGAGGTCATCATTTATAATTACTCCTTCTCGTGGTTTCTAGAACTTTCCAATGCTAGCTTCCTTATTTAAGCCTCGTCGCTAAATATAATTTGAGGTGGTCTGTACTTATAAAACCTGCGACAGAAGACAATCCTGAATCTATAAGCGACTAGGATTGAACTCTACCATGTTAGACTGAGTTAGACTGAGTCCGTGTTCGTGGTAAATGAGAGATATCCTCGTCTCCTTCAACCGACTAATTGTGATTGTTGTCGCAAACACACATTATTGAGTATATCAAAAGTTTAAAAGTAATCTACCAATCATAACAGTTTGTCTAGCCCAGGCGCCAGAATCAGTGGGAGATAAGAACGGATCAGGAGCTTCGGCGAACTAGAGATATATACGAACGTATATAGATATGGAAATATACACTTATTGGCCTTTTGATGATGTCTGGCTAGTTCTTCTTCGCTCAAGAGAGAATTCCTGCCTGTTCTTTCAAGTGACATGGCTTGCGATGGTATTGCCTGACAGGGGAGCCGAGCTATCTAGTAGAGGATGAAAAGTACCTGAGACGACGGGTCTCATCGGAATTCCTCCCGAGAATGGCCCCAATAAATGGTGCGATTGATCGACGACGCCATCGTCGTTGCTGTGCAGGACCTGGCAGTAGCATTGTTGGTGGCGCCACGCACGGGTCAACCTCCTCTGCCTCACCGCAGCCTCTTTGGCTCTTCCTCTATGTTTCCCTCGTGATGGTGCATGTGTTCTGGTTCTGGTCCCTCCAAGACGATTGAAACTCGATCTTCTTCCTTACTAATAATCCTTCTTCTTAATCACACTAGAATCCCTAGACAACCGGCTTGGAACAAAATAGAACCACACGTCCTATTCTATCATTCCATGCTAATGAATTCAAGCATAGGCCGGCTTTGAACACTCTGATTTTTTTAAATTACAAGTCCTGGTTCCCCGGCACACCCAGTGAAGGGCATGCGGCTCCCTAGGAGGAAAGGCCCGGCTGGACCAATCCACGGTGTTGTTCGTGTTCCCAGAACAGCCAACTTCTTTCCGCCTGCCTTGACTGACAGTACCGGCATGGCACGAGCCACTTGGCGCGTGCACGAGTCCGTGCACAGGACCCCTGTTCAACAACTTATCTGGGGAATTGTCAGCAGTCCTGAAAAGCAACACTGATCTCAGCACACTGTGTATCAATCTAACATCGGTGGACGTGCCATCTACCACTTTTTTGTAGCAAATAGCATTGAAATCGACGAAGCTCTTCTTATACATGGCTTCAAATTTGTGCAACTTGCAACTGAGAAGAGTCAGCATAAAGTCTTTTTTCGGTGTTGACTTTGCAACAGCGAAGGACCACCCCGTGTGACAGTCTCTGCGAGATGTCGGTCCTCGGCCTCGGCCTTAAGTCAGAGTAGGGATAAGTGGGGTACGCATTCCAGCCATCTTGGTCTATAAATCCCCATCTATTCCGCATCTACCGTTACTTGTTCTATATTTTCTTGTGCCCTAGAAAACAACAAAAAGCCCACATCAACCATGCCTACCTCATTGCCCCAATTAAATGTTCACATCACTACTGACTCTGCCGGGACCTCTAAATTCACCTCCCCAGCACCGGTCATTCCTCCGTCAGCGCCACCGAACCCGGTCTTCCAAGGAAGCTATGTCTACTGCACGCCACCTCCCCTCTCACTCAAAAATGACGCTGACCTGGTGTACTACCACACTGCGATGTCCAAAGCACCTCTCCCGTCGTTTCCCGCCGCTGGAGGTAGTGTGTGCACAGTTCTCGACTTCCCTCCTAGCCCCGAGGGAAAAGGTGGAATGTTGCATCGCACCAAGACGCTAGATTATATTTTTATTCTGGAAGGCGAGTTGGAGTTGAGTCTTGATAGCGGCGAGAAACGGGTGTGTAGAAAAGGAGATATAGTTGTGCAGAGGTCAGCGATGCATGCTTGGCGTAATGTGAGCGCTACCGAGGGAGCGCGTATGGCAACTGTAGTGTTAGGGGCTGAAGAAGCCGTGGAGGGTGGTGTGGAGGTTGGAAAGTAGATCAATAGGAACTCAACGAAATGAAACGACGGGATAGAAGCAGATTTGAGAGAATACAAGTCCTCGATCTTCACCAAACAGTTCTATTATCCAGACAACCAAGATCAGACTAAAACCTCCATCATCCGCTTCAATTAGAAGTTTCACTTTGAACTCATGCAGAATCGGGTAGCGAGGTATCCAAAGATGACACCTTCATCTTGGTATCCCACCCACTCACCTCCTTCACAACACAGGCATTCCTCGTTTCCATTTGATACACGTAAAATCTTAATCGAACATCGGTGCTAGATCAGTCCAGGGTTCTTGGTCTCTAGTACACTAGAGAATAGGTACCGAGTTAGAATAGCAATATAAAGAATTATCTATAGGTAGATATGAATGGTAATCTAGATTAAAGTAATAATTTCAATGTCTTCTCCTCATACTTCATACCCTGCATAATACCATGGATATAACAAGGTCCCACCAAACGGAAGAAATGCGCTCCCGGCACAGCTCTAACAACAAAAGGATTAGCCGCCCCATTGATAATGGCGATGAGATCACCTCTCCGCGTACCCGGAGTCGCAAGACCAATTAATCCACCATGCGTAAAGATGAAAACGACACCATCCATCGTTTCACGGATCGCTTGATAATATATTGCGCCCAACTGCGCTTCATTGCTTAGCTCTCTTGCAGAAGAACTGAATTCAGGGTTATCGAGCCATAAGTCAACCAAAGGTCTTCTAGCCACCTCACCATTCGGATCCAAACAATGTTTTTCAAAGTTCCCGCCGAGCATTGGCCCGATTTCAGGTGTTGGAATGTAGCCTTTGATGAAATCGAGCATTGTTTGTGTGATTCCGCTCATTGTTATGGTACTCCAGAAAGCGTTTTCGAGGGTTTCGCCGGTGGGGTATTTGGGACCTGAGTTTCGGTGGAGGATTTCTAGGCAGGCTTTTACATGTTCACAAGTTTTGGTGAAGGTGTCTTTGTGTCCACCTGTGAAGACTCTTTGTAGTGAGAGAATTTGTGCGCGTCCTTCTAAGATTTTGTCCATTTCGAAACCGGCAATCGAGATTGTCATTGTGGTGTTTAGTTTCGGAAAAGTTGTGAGGGTGGAGTCGCCGTAGATGCGTTTCTGGAAATAGGATGCGTGATTGAGCCACGGGAGTTTTCTGCGGTTGTTTGGTTTGCGGAAGTCAGGTACCCAGGATGGTAGAAATCGGTTTGCGTCCATGGTTATGATGGGATCGTCGTTCTCATCTCTATACCACATACCTGCATCGTAGAGGTTTTCGAAGTTTCCTTGCTGCAGCGATTTCAACGCATATTCAATGTAGACATGTGGGACGGATTTGGAATAATCTGGTTCAATAGGCAGGCGGGTACTAGGAGACTGTAGATTCAGTAAGGCGTAAATGCGGTCGCGATCATTTGTACAGCTCTGCCCTCTGATGGTTTCGACAATGTCGCGGAATCGTGGTTCATGTGCTAAGGCGAGTAATTAGAATAGTGCTCTTGCTTCGACGACGGACACAGCTTAGAGGAAGGCCTGGGAACTGCGCATGTTGAAGCCGTTGCGAGAGAGAACTGACTTTAGTAAAGACATGACAGTGGCGAAACTTGCCCAGTCAAGTTCATCTTTGCCACAGCAAAGAATAACTTCTGATGCTAGGGCGACTTCTTGAACGGTCCACAGTCGAGTGAATCAAGGTCTCTCATAGATGAGATTCATACCGTGACTTATAATCATATCGGAGACGCTGCTGTTTTGAGATAATGTGGGTAGACGGGGCTCCAGCTCTGATCCATCAAGAATAGCTTCGTGGTCTTCCTGAAGCTTCTCATCTGTAGACCCTATGACCCTTTCCATCGATGTGGTGGAATCTCTCAGCTCGTCGGCCTTTAGCCAAGCAGCCACTTGAGGACTCGCTCTTTTCATGGCGAAAGTTGAGATTTCAGCTCTTCGGCCAGAATCTGGTACCCTTGTATGGAGTATGCAGTGCTCTCATCCCCGTCACCAAGCCAAACAAGGGCACGGTCAGCTATCTTGTAGATTTCATTCATCATAGCGACTTGATGCCCTTTCTCGACATCATTCTTTTGGTTGATACAAACAGCATCAGCCCAAAGTATGCGATCTCTGTCTGTATATCGAAAAGTCTTCAATGCGGATGCTAGACTTTCGATGACTTTGAGACATCCTCCTGGAAACTGTAAGGTCTCTGGGAACACCTCAGCACCCCAGGTGTAGGAAATCGCTTCGTAAGGCGTTATTTCCTCTAATCTAGCTTCGGAGAAAGAGGCGCAAAGTCCCGCCTCGGTAGAGTGTGTAGGCTGTAGCCTGAGTATTCGAATTGAATCCTTGCTCTTGAGATCGTTATAGTTAAGCCTATTGTGGCCGACGTCGGGATTGAGTGCTTTTCCCATTGTTCTGTCCCGCAACATCGTAGGACCGACAATAAGCAGGTAGACTATCTCATTGAAGGCAAGATGATAAACTAGTATTTTGTTTAGATGAATGGCGGGGCAAAAGCGGAGAAGAAGTGTTGACGGGTAAAGGTCGAGAAGAAGGAGCAACTTACACGGAGAGTGGTCTCATGGCAAGGGTTAAGGTGTCTAGTCGAAGCATCGCTTGAGAATGAAGGAAAGTAGGACGAATGGAGCTTTGCGCCAATTGTGGCGTGGCTCCGCGGTTAAGTATGGGCCCAATCTAACCATCAGCTGCGGCTGAACAGAATTATACCGCGCCGTTTGGAGCTGAGATCTCGAAGGCGTCAAGCGAATCATAAGCAGCGGCGGACGAGATCTGAGCGCTGAAGATAACAGAGGATGGACCGCTTTACATCTAGCCTACACTTCTCAGACTTCGACGCTGTCAATCCCTACTAGAGCACTCTGAACTGCATGAAAGCGCTGGCAGAGTGCAAGAGACGGTCACATGGTTAGAGAAGTCGTGCCACTGGAGGGAGAGACATCTTAAAGAGGACCACTTAGATCGGCTGACATCGCAGAACGCACTGGCTGGCGTCTATAGGGCGAATGGGCAGGTGCAGGAGGCCATCGAGCTGTTCGAGCAGGTCGTCAAGATTATTCATGCTTTGACATGCTATGAAGGTGCAAGAAAGACAACTTCAGTTTCCCGTTTCTAGGTATTACACTTTGGTATCCATTCACGCACTTCTGTTCTTTTGACTTGGTGTTGAAGTCATGCAAACCCGTTTCTCGTACGACACCAGGGGGTGCGTTTATCCATGACCCTAGATACCGCTTCCTTCGGCCGCGCATCAACACATTTGAGAATTATTTTAACGATCTAGAGTCCCTCGTTTCTGCAGAATCCCGCTGTGCTGAAATAGCTCGCTCATGGCGCAGCTTTTCCTTGTGTGCTTGATAAGACATAAACACCATGTGAGAAAGTTTCTGGCTTGTGAATCTTGTCAGTAGCAATCTGATCATGAGAGCTGGTTGCAACTTACCCTCCCCAGTAGGGAATATAGGAACTTTCTATGTCACCTATAGATGGTGTCCACCCAAAATAAAAACCACAAAGACGCTTGGATGGAGAGTTAGCAGAAGTGTTACTCATAATAAGGGACAAGTCCTACACATTGGCTATACAAATTCGGATTCCATAACGATGTAACTGGATGGGGGGCATTTGCGGCATTTTTGACACGCTTGAGAGTGGAGTTTTGATGGATGTGGACTGATCGGTGGTTTAGGACGAAAGAAGACAAAATGAAGGATGGATCAAGCTGGGAGGTAATACTTTGCGCATCTTGAAACAGACTGTTGGGATCACAGTGTCCTAAGGATATATGGGAATCACCACTTGAAGTTTAGGACATTCAGATAGACTCCAAAGGCAGAAGCCGAGAGTATCCGCTCGCCTTTGGGGTCGTCGCTAAGCTAGCGCTGTCGTCTGGTTAGCTCGACTTACATTGTTTCTACGATCATGGTGTGCAACTGGCTCCAACCTTATTGGTGCTTCTTATGGAAGCCTGAAATTCTTTCTGATAGCGTTTGTCCCTTTTATGTTCACATAACATGTTTTCCACCCTACTCTTACTGTAAGTTACAAAGAAACCCTTGTTTCCTATGCCTGCTCCGTCTCTATTCCCAACCCCCTTGGTCTTGCAACCCTGCTGTTGTACTTTAAATTTTTATGAACTTGTGGAGAAAAGCAGAGATATCATCTACACCGTGTTTCGAATGGATCCAATGACCACCATCTCTGTATTCTTTCCAGGTTACATCAAATCCTAGATTCTTGATACTTTGGTGCAACCCTTGGCCGTGACTAAAAGGCACAGT
This sequence comes from Coleophoma crateriformis, assembly GCA_003369635.1. Lineage (NCBI taxonomy): Eukaryota > Fungi > Ascomycota > Leotiomycetes > Helotiales > Dermateaceae > Coleophoma > Coleophoma crateriformis. The sequence goes on from PDLN01000004.1 coordinate 546,806, forward strand.
CTGCAAAGCTTCCGAGTTAGTGATAACTTATTCTAGAACTCGCTGGATTCGTGGGAATAGGTATCAAAAGTCTTCAAAACACGTACTTCATCATCCCATGTGTGGGCCAGAAAGACCGGAGTTTTCCCAGCAGATTGTTGGCACACCCCTTCGGAAGCTGACAGTATTACGTCTGTAGTGTTCTTATCTCGAGACGTCTGCAAAATATCCTGGATGTGTGATGATATTCTGGCATTGTCTGGGGGGATACTTTCGATAACACTTTGAAAAGGGAGCCAGCTAGACAAGCCGATAAACCCTCCCAGTCCTAGATTTATGCTGGAGGAAAGAAGAGTATAAATAGCAGTTGCGCAACCTTGACTAATTCCACCAAGAATGCTTTTTTCTAGCGGAACTTTTTCTGCTTCTTCTTGGATGATACTATTAATATGTTTGATACTTTCTTGTAATCCAGGAATCATTAGTTCTTGCCTGTTATCTGGGACTTTTATATCCCAGACATCAAACCATTGGGATATGACTTCTTCGCCTTTTAGTACTTCCGCAAATGAACTTTTGCTGAATTCAAAGTCTCTTTGTGCTGAGTATCGAAGTTTTGCAGTTGGGAAGACCCATTTAATTGACGGGAATATCTCAGCCAAAGAATTACCATCAGAAGCTTTACTATGAAAAAAATACTGGGCCAGATCTTCCCCAAAGTCCTCACGGCCATGGAGGAAGATGACAGTATGAGTATGGAGACCAAGAGGGGAAATAATAGTGGTTGCGTCACCAGGAGAGTCGTCGTCTGTATGGGTATGAGCGTTTATTGCAGAAGTGCCGATAGCTGAACTGTTGGGAGAGCTTGCCATATTGAGTGAATGTATTAGGGTCGAGAAAATTGGTATGATTGTAGAAGAGCTTGCATTGTGCGATAAAGGTGGAGGCTGTAATAAAGACTATATATGCAACTAGCGCACTCTACTAGGTAGTGTAACAGTGGAAAGATAAGTAGTGTAACTATCTAGGTAGCGTATAACCTTCCTTACTTACTAGTACCTTAGCTCTTTCTACTAATTTAGGCACTTGCGAGAGACTAGATAGAATTCGAACCTTTCAATATAAGGACAATTCAACGGCGTTCGTAAATCCTGCGAGACACTAAGAATGGGAGAAACTAATTTCAGGTCTCTAAGCCACAACTCGAGTGAGAGTGGAAGTCAGACGGTTGGTTTGAGCGATGTGCAAGATGCATGGCTCGGATGCTACACGCTCATGATTGATCGAAGACCCATGGTAACTGAAAGGGGCATTTTGCCCTCGTTTTGAAGAGAGCAACGCAAGGAAACGTTATTTGTGTTTTGTTTTCGGATACACTGTTCCTGTTCTCCTGAAACCAGCTAGCGATGGAACATGGTTTCTTTGGGGAGAGAAATATTTTCATGGCTTTATAGAAGGTAAGGCTATGCAGAGTCTTGAGAACGCAAAGTATACCGAAGAATATGTCTCTATTTCTTGACGCTTATAGTTTACTATTCTAGCGATTTTATATGCAACTTGAGGTTAAGTAAAATTAAGCAGGTCATTTATTCGTCACGCACTACAATTTCGATAACACCTTCCCAGCAGTCTTTTTCTGTTGTTCGATCTGTGCAACTACCCTTTCTATCTCCTTTGCGCTTCCCATACTTCCCTGATAACCCCAGCTTCCATGCCCATAGCTATGAACAACTTGGACTCCCCTGATCACATCCACCTCGCCAACTCTGGGACCTTGGGGTCGAAGAGGCCGCAGTCCTACGCCATGACGAACGATATCCAAGTCATCAATCTTGCCTGTCCCGCCCGTTAAATGAGGATTGAGCTTCACAGCATGCTCCATAATCCGCACTGCAATATTGAGATCGGGAATCGGCGACTCATTTGTTGGATCAAAGGTACCGCCTAAAATTGTCCCGCCACCTTTTACAGTTTGAATTAACGTTAGTAAATTTCCATGATATATAAAGCCATATCCACTCAGACCCAAGAGACAAGAATAAGTAATGCTAGAAAAATAGGCTTACCAGCAGCTCTGGTCATACTGTAAGACCCTTCATATTCTCTGCCTCCATTATCGATGCTAGAGATACCAAACATTGGTCCACCATCATTCCTCACCAGAACAGTTTGACCTCGAACCGCGACTAAGGATTTATCTTCAACCCCACCAAGCTTGCGTGATTGAAGACCAGTGCAGTTAATGACGATGTCAGCTTTGCCATTGTGATGTAAGTCTGCCGCATCAGTGACAAAGCCAATTACCCCACGTCGTATGTTAACACCTTCCTCGAGGCATTTGGAAAGAAGCCATGGTAAATATATAGCAATGTTAATGCATACAGAGGTAAAAGAGTAGTGGATAGAGCCATCAGAGCCAACAGAGCTAACAAAATCGGGCACCACATCTTTCCACCAGGGTAACTTGTCGCGTGACTCTGCAAAAAGGCTACCTCTTGCCCCGATATCTTTTGCCAGAGTGTGGAGCTTGCATTGCTGAAAATGAATACCAGCTTCCGGGTGGTTTTTGGCAAGGTTACTGAGCCAAGGCCAGGTATTTGTTTCATAGCGAGCTTGATCGCTGCCCTCCGCACCCATGGGCAAGAAATTGGCGCCGGCCCATGGTGATGTATACTCAATGTCAAAATCTCCAGGCATGAACTTGGCGACTAATGTAATCTTGTTTCGCTTGTTCTTCGATAGCAGGAAGGCAGTTGTCAACCCGGTAACACCAGCACCTATCACTGTTATATTTGTATCAGCCATGGCGTTATCCATGAGATCTATCAAGATGTTTGTGCGCAGACAGATGGAATTGGCCTGGAGTAAGCTGTCAATATTGCCCAAAAGTGGGATGTCGCTGGGAAGTGGGGTTTACTCCAGGCGTCAATTGCTGATCACGTGTGGGGGTACACAACTACCAATAGTAGATTAAGGATCCAGATTACAAATAACGAGAAGCACGAAAGAGGAAGCGTTAGGTGCTTCTTATCAGCGAGCATAATGGTGGCCCAGGGTGTAGATTTCCACTCGTTAATCGTGGAGTTCGACTCCTGCTGCTGTCGGTGCTGCTACTGCCGCAAGCATTTCTTAACGCTCCTATAAATTTCACGACATTTGCTAACCAAAGGGCTGCTCCTACGGTTTCTAAGCTCACATCTGTAAGCCCGAAGGCTCGAGCTCCAAAAACAATTCCCAAAGGTATCGCCGACGCCGCTATTGGGAGCGTGCTGTTTACGTGTACTGTAGGTAGTGAAGTAGGTTTGAAGAATGGATTGTCGGCCGCTCTGAGTAAATTGGATAAGGGTTAGCGAGACAACACCGCGGCGAGTATCTTTGACCGTCTAAGGAGTTTGGATCCAGAAACCTTGGGTAGCGATTGAAAGGTGAACGTGGTCTAGGCGGTTGTCGTCGCTTATCTGAGGAGCGAAAGATGCCTTAAGAGCTTCAAGAAGATGGTTGTAAGGCATTTTTATAGAGTACTTTGGTCAGGTATTAGCTGCTTGCTTGTTGGTAGAATAAAGGGGACATGATAGACGACTAACGTAGATACTACAGTAATTCAGATTTTGAGCTTGAATTATTTTGCTTGCGTTGCCTGTTAAAGAAGTGTAGTATGTAGTTGGGTGCTCTCGGACATGTGATAAGGGAGATCTTGTGTGAACTATGACGGGAAGTGTGAAGAAAGCACGACGTACTTTAGATAGGTTGATGATATGGAGCTAGAGCACACTATCGTGAAGCGACTCAGTAGCAGTACGCCACTTTGGTATCGCATGAAGATTGAAATATATAAGCAAATAGTGGATATTGAATCAATAATCACAGAAGGGTTCAGCTCTTCTCATCTTTGATGGTCTAACGGTCATGATTTCCGCTTGTCAATTGGTTAACATTGCAAGCCGCGGGAGATCGGGGTTCGACTCCCCGTCAGAGAGACAATTTCTGATATTCAGGACCCCAGGCTTCACAAGCCTGGCGCCAGATTAATATTCTTTTTGTTTTTTTATCACCATGCAGTAGTGGTGGGCGATCATTCTAGTCTTCCGCCTTGCTTTTTGTTTCTTTTCGCCGGTGTCCACTTAGGTCGCTTGCAGCGAACGGGTAATGCCACTTCGGTACCAAGCTTGGCCAGTGCTGCATGGTCGGTCGATCGTCAAAGCTTAGCTGTCCCAGTCACGCAACATCCTGTCCTGCTTCGCGATGTCGCATTTATGGAAGTCAACGCAAAACAAAGGATCAAGTATGTGGAAATTGGTTCAGGAGAATAAGTAGTAGTCAGGACCTGCCTGCAAAGATCTGTTGGTCTTTTCAACATGTGCCGGCTTTCTAGTGGAGGACATCGCTAAACGCTGCAACACGATGATGGCGATGAAGGGCACGACAAAACGCCTTTGCTATAAAGTATTGTATTACAGTCACACACACACACACACACATTCCCTGATCTCGAAGCAAATATCTCATTGTTCAAGATCGTCGATGAATTTTGATATTCATGATGGGAAAACAAACTGCGGTCTGAGCCTCCTAATCCGAAAGGATATAACATATATTGTGACTTTGGTGGTACAGTGAGAAAAGAGTTACTCTCAAGAAGAAAAGGATACGAAGCAGTGTTAGTGGATGACGCGAATTCGTTGAGCCATGATACATGATGAGTCCATTGACTTCATTGAGCAGTACTCAAGTACTGACGTCCAACGCCGACGAGAAGACCAGACTCTGGTTGGATATTCTGGAATGTAAGATTTAAATATGTGCAATATATGCGATCGGGCCCAGATACCCAGAAAGCTTTGTTTGCCTACGCACTTGTCGGAGTTCTTCTCTGATCTTGCAGCCAGAGCGCCCTCACGCGCTGTCATCCCAAAAGATGTCTCCCTGGCCAATTTTTGATTCCTTTTGTGTTTTTGATTTTCTTTTCAGGCAAAAATCTGATAAGAATTTATTGATATTGAAATTAAAGAGTTAAATGTATGACTTGGCTATTTTGACTTCATTAATGAAGTAAATCTTGCTGCCGCAACCAGTCCATAGACTCTATTGCTAGGGAAGTGATGTGTAACGATCGTGGGATTATCGGCTTGGCAAGCCTTAGATCCAATCATGCAAAAGCTCTAAGGTATCTAGCACAGGCAAGGAGATGGGTCTCGAAGGATTCCAATCCAGAAAAATCCGGATTGGAAGACTCCAATGCTTCCCTTTTGTGGAGTGGCTGACGCATCGTGTGGTTTGGATTTAATCGTATCGCCATTTCGATAAAGGCCATGAGGAAAGCAATCCAGTGTTTTTGTCTTCTTCGCATCGACCAATCCAGGAAGTCTATAGGCTTATAGACAATTTACCAGTATAAAGACACTTGGATCCTAGTCTACAGCTCCTATAACCCTAAAGGTGCAGCCATTTATTTCACTAAAATCTATCAGGATCATGCATCTGAGGACTTCATACTTATTTGTCTCATATCTTCTTAACGAGTCTTCGTGCTCCTGGGAAATAACCTGATATGTTATCCTTTGATACATGCAGTCTCTGGGCCATCGATAGGAGCCTTACATTTACCCGTACTCCAATTACCTATCTTTTCGCCATTAATAGTAGCCCGGTGAGATAGGTATTCTATCTTGAGGAAGGTAATAAATTGGTGAGCTTCGAAGCGTCTGCAAGTGTACCATAGAATATATGCCATACTGGTTACTGCTTGGGGGCTGAGTCGAACAATACGATGTTATCGAGAAGATGAGTATCTTAAGGTCCATTTTGTGGGAAAGTTACGTCTCTCCAAGTGTTGGATATCCTGAATCCATAGATAACTCCTAGTATGCTATCATTTCCGGAACAAACAACAGATTAAAGTTAGCAACTTTCTGTTCAGATATCCACTGTTGAACTGCGACTCTTGCTTTTCCATTATCGTTGCCAAATACGGTATTTTCTTCTCCACTAGTCCCATGTTTTGCTTTTTGGAGTCGATAGTCCCGCAACGAGCTTAACCTTCTCGGGAGTATCGAGAGGCCCTTCAGGTCTAAGTACGCATATGGCACGTACTGTTACATTGAGAGAGTAAGGTCTTTTGCAAATGGTTTCTTGACAGTTTTCGATGTTCAGTAAGCTCTGCCGCTTTCTCATGAGAGTTACCGAAGTATTCCTGTCACATCCTGATTGTTCCTTGCAATGGGTCATCAGATAATACATCTTTAACCTGTTCGCATAGGGCAGACTGAGCCATATCTTCAAGCTCGTCGAACTCTATGACTGCTGCTCAGGCGATGTGTTTCGTCGTTACTTTCCTTTGAAGGATTATTTTTAGTGTACAGTTCCGGTCTGAAGGCGACTCTTTTTTATAGTACCGAAGGTTACTGGTCCAAACGAAAATTGGATCTAGTTTGCCGCCAGGTAGCTTAGTGCCTCGATAGAATGTGACATTTCGACTACAAGGAGTCACTGAAGGGTCATGAGAGTGGAATATGCCGTCAAGACTGTTATATCATTCTGGTGTTGGTGTCGTGTTCAAATCGACATTCCGAAACAAAGGCAAAAATATGAGGTGAGGGGGCAACTTTCGATCTAAGTGTCGTGCCAGAGGCATTACCAGTACCAAAGTGCTGGGAAATGCGCGATGCAAGTATTTCTCCGTAGATTCTCGAGTTGTATGGATCGTCAAAGGACTTTGCAAATGGTGGCTTGGGAAAAGAGAAAGTCGGGGCCATCCCGGTCGGCCATGTGGCACGACTCTGTGCACCCTGCCGTGCGGGTGGATAAGCCGGAAGCACTCGTTGGGAGATTCCTAAAGCAACCTTTCATCCTGCCTATTCGAGAACCCCGCCTGGGTTCATCCAGCCATGACAATAATGTCCCGTAATGCCCGATATCGCGCAGCGCATTCCACCCGGCCAGGTCAGCTAGGGCAAGAGAGCAGGCGATCGATTACCTTTCACCTTCCCTTCAGGGATTGGGCGGCATATCACCTGTTGCGCTGCCATGGAAGTGCCTGGGGCCAATGAAGGCCTGGCCATCTCATCGTCACTTCTAGCGTCAAGAGTGGAGGGCAGTTCAGCCAGCGCTGTTGTCCTCAAGATGGATCCGTGCTGTTGTATGGATATTGCTGGAAAATTGAAGGATATCGCTGTCAATTTGCACCTAGAAGCGAGCCTGCGATCGTCAAGGTACCTTACGGTGCTACTGCGCCGTACGTCTGCCGCTACATATATTGCTGGATCTTACGGACCGCGCGCCCAATCTTGATGTGATTGCCATAACAGAGGGGCGCCAACTCGTATGGGAGATTGCCTTGCGGATCCCATGTGCCGACATATACACGCCAGGCAGACCATCAGGACCAAACGGTCGTCCTACAGAGCATCAATTCTCACGACGCCAATGCACGATCTAGCGGTGGCAGTAGACGGAGTTGTAGGGATTGTAGGTGGCGCTGCTTAGACATAACCTTAACCCTTTCGAATCAGGGGTGGTGTTTCCCGACGAGTGCCCATTGTGCCGGCTTACAGTCCTGACCTCATCTCTTGCGTCGTCCTACCTCCATGCAGCGTGAATGCCTTGCTGGCAGTCGTATTGAAACCCCGGCCGGACGCATAAGCCTATTACTTGAGCATCCCGTCCTCTCCGTCACATCCCATTCTCCGTCCCAGATGTCGCAGCTTGGAAACGAAACTTAATACTAGGTCCATGCGCGGGAGCTTGAGAGAAGCATTTGGCGGGGGCCTGTCACGTCGTCATATATCCACCTGGCCCTGAGCCTCCCACTTCTACGTCCTGGACAGCATACCTTTTCACTCACAGGACCTAATCTTACCCCTCGTCGATTGGCCTGCACACGACTCCGTGCATAACGTGTTCCGGACCACTGCCGTGCCTCAGACCAGAGCTTGAACGAAAGAGTGGGGACCGTCCCAGGAAGCACGTAACCCAAAAAACTTACAGCTCCAGCTTTTGATGTGAGCTACTGCTGCCTACTTCCCTCCTTCACGATGTCTTCGTCTCCAGCGTTTGCCTCGAGCATAGCGGACGATGGCTCCGTCTCCATGGAAAACGATCTGAAGTACTTACACGGAAGAGTGGATCCGGGCCAGGACGATAGCATTGGATTGCTTGAGACCATACCTACGACTGATCCGCGGTTGGTAGATTCTCAGATGTCACCCGCCACGGATGGCGAGAAGGGCGTCACGCCGTCGGCCGATACCATATCACCTCCAGGTAGGTTCCAATTGAAGCAATGATTTTGTTGCAAGGCTTCTAGGGCCCCAATTGTCACATTACCATCACCGCAATAATGGAACTGATCTTGGCTGCAGAAACCTTGGATGTCACCGGTCTGAAGAAGCATTCTTTGACAGACCTTCCATCCGAACTCGTCGACCAAATCTTGTCACTTTTGTCCGCCGTGGATCTTGTCCGTGTCTCCTCCACCTGCCGCTTGCTCTCAACCCTTGCCACCTCAGATCTTGCCTGGTACCATCATGTCCAGGATAACGTGCCTGGGGTCAAACTGACCTCGCCAGCCCCATGCACAAGCTACCGTGAGCTTTATCAGATGCACGATCCGCATTGGTTTCTGACAAAGTACAAAATATGGTTCTGTGATTTCTTCTTAACAGGGAAGTTGATTCTGGTACGGTACGATCCACGGAGAGGCTGCATAGAGGGATATCGGCTGGTTGCGGAACGTCAACCTCCACAGTTCAGGCCGTGGGAGTTCGACGATGAAGTTATCATCCACTCATTCGAGCCTCATGTCCGACTCCACCTCGACCAACCCGTGATCCAACTCGATGCGCTATCTCTAGAATCCTTAATGGCTTCTTCTGTGAAATCAGCTCGAGCAGGACATCGCTTCTCTGCTGAGACTCCAATGCGACTAGGGGCATCCCACGCCCGACCAATCTTCTCCAACTTCCTCCTCACGCGCCCAGTTACTCCTCGGCCCAATATGCAACTGTGGCCACCATTAACCATTCCCGCCCGCGAACGTGTGCGGAACGCCAGCCAAGAGCAATTTGTTGGCGTTGGGCATAAGCCTCAGAATAGATCTGAGGTTTCGGATCAAGCTTTCAGGATTCGTCAATGGATGGAAATGACCCTGGGACAGTCACCCGGTGTACATCTTGGGGAGGAGGTATTTACATACGCAACGCTTGATCCGGCATTGTACACACCAACCAAAGATAAGCCATGGAGGGGAATTTGGATGGGTGATTATAGTGGGCATGGTGTTGAATGTGAGTATATACTGAGAGGTCTACGCTCATGCATCCAAGCCTGGAAGTCTCTGTGGCAATCGTTTCACCTCGAGAAACGCTGTTTTGACGCGGAAGTCTATCTGGTCTTGATGTTCAGGAGAAGTTGTTGCTGACAGAACCCAAAAACAGTTTTACTAATGCACCAGCCCGAAACTGAGGCATTCGATGAAGCCAGTGTGGTCCAACGACCAGACGAAACACCAGCAGAATGGAAAGAGAGAAAGATTGAAGCGAGGAAGTATAGGGGCCGACTAGAAGCGATCAAATTGACAGGCGACCCCAATGTACCACGAGGAGAACATACCTTCATTGTTGACGATCTAGGTGAGGATGGTTACATACGGACAGTCACAGAGAAAACATTCCATGGGGCCAGGATTGTCAAGAGCAGAGGTCATATTGCCGCGAGAATGTTTCGGAATGGTAGGGCTGATCCCACAGTCTTGACAAGCAAACACTAACGTGACACCCAGACAAATATATTGAAAGTCAGTTGATCCTCATCTCGGGTGATCGATTGGCACAATACTGGGTTGGATTTGGCCATATTAGCTTCTACGACCGAGTCAACATCGACTCCTTTCTTTCACCCTACCAGGATATTCGCCAGAACAACTGCTTTAAGAAATAAGCCAACTTAATCGAGGGCAGGGTCTCTGCTTACTTCTGTAAATGCTTTACCAGTCAATATACCAAATTGTAGTTGCGTACATAATAATAAAGATTTGAGACGTCTAACAATCCCGCTGCACGCATGTCTCGCACGTGCCGTGAAGTCGCATGCGGCCGTCCGATTTTGTAGCCCATGACGCACGGGGAAAAAAAAGCTGGGTTCCGTCATTCGAAGAGGAGGGGAAAGTCAACAAAACTCTGAATCGAGGCAACAAGCTTTTAGGTCCACAGAAACCAGAACGTATTGGGTTACATCCTAGCATCTAGATTTGTTGCCTCCCTTTTACAAAGAAGCGGGTTCCTTGCTGCCTTTCTATCTTAAGAAGCTTTCGTTTCATCCTTGTCACTGCCTTGACGTCTATTTCTGGTTGGGTCTTCTCTTTGCTTGCACGCACGAGATCAACGACACGATGGCGCACAACTATATACTGCAGGTCACCACAGGGTCGGAGTATGACATCAAGAAACACCACATCGTGCCCGTCAACTCTCCCAAGGCGGTATCGATAGACACCGAGCACATCTCTGTAGATGTGAATGTGCGAATCCAGGTACGTATCTGCCCCCTTCCTTCTCGCAGAGAAATTCACTCATTCATGTCCTCTGCAGAACTATCGCGGCCTCCCACAAAACTCCCCCTCCACTTCCCCCTACTTCTCCATTCCATCACACGCCAAAAACGGCGACCAGTACAGCATCGCATTCCGCTTCACGCCCAAGACCACCATCAACGCCAATGATCTCGTCTTCGGGAACGACTTCGACCACCCCATTCGCGACCGATTGCCCCCTGGCTTTTCGACGGCGTTCAAAATTGTGAAATGGGTGGTCGACCCAGGCTTGGATGGGGACGTGTACGCAGACCAGCCGTACTTGTATGGCCCGGCTGCCAGCTCGATGAATATCCTCAATGTAGGTGCTGAGGAAGCTGAAGTGGAAGCCGATGCGGGATTGGTTTTCGAGGAGGGCGGTGATGAGAAGGGCTTGGAGGCCAGGAAGGATAACAATATACCGGCGTCAGAGTCAGCGAGGAAGAAGCACTTCTTGAACGAGGAGAAGAGGAAGGACTGGAGTTTCGAGGCCGGGACGAGTTATGGTTGCGATTTTTACAATCCTTATTTGGATTTTAATGGTGTGTTCTGCTCATTCTTGGATTTGCTTCGTACCTGGACATATGGACTGACTTGACCGTATAGACTTTGCGCTTCGACTTCCGGGATTCACGCTGCCTATCATGAAATACTGGGATGGACAAGGATTGAGGTAAGTATCATTAATTCTCCATATACGCTTGCTTGTAGCGCGCATGCCCCTTGTCATCATAAACCAATGCTGTCTCAAGACAGAAGTCCTACTTCCTCTCACTTCAACCTTTACTTTTTCAAAAGCCTTCTTACCAACACTCTCCCTTTTTTACTTGGCGCAGGAAAGAGCAAAAGCGCTCACACACGCTCAGATATGTGCTGAAGAACCGCAAGACCAACACGGTGCTGTTCGTTGTCTTGTTCACACTGTATCTGAAGGAGGATGTCGACGAGCATGGTAATGTAAAGGAGGGCGTTGAGGGCGGCGTCCCCTTCAAGGGCATTGCGAAGGGGTACGAGGATGACAAGGACGAGGTAGATGCTCAGAAACCTGTCCAGGCCACAGACGATGATGATGTGGACTGATGAATGCTGTTGGTGGAGCTGCGACAGGTTGTTTTGGTGGGTGGGAGTCTGTGGTATAGGCGTCTGGTTGGTAGCCTGGCTTGGGAGAGATACACATGAAAACGGCGCTGGTATTGATAGATTCAGAAGCCATTAAGCAACAATATCCATAGACAAGACTCGCATCGAGTCTGCATTCTAATGTTACACCAGCCATCTCCTCTTAGATGTCAACACTTGAAACGTGGGTTGAGTACTTCGTACACAGAGAATTTGGTAACAGACATACATCTATCTTCGCACTCAACCGGCTCTGCTCTCTCCACGTGAATGCAGGCGACCTCCGTGCTTCGTACAACCTTCCACACTCGGCGGTGCTCGACGAACTCTTGCCGCAAAACCATATGCCCGTACATTGCATATCTCGGCTTATCAGATCTCCGCCGGTTTCCGGCTGCCTTGACCCCACCAGCCGTCGTTATCTCTCCTCTATCGCTCCTCCGCGGCCAGGTACAGGCTAGTCGCCGTGCTACAAACTTCCAGACCTGCCTCTTGCTTGTCTGATTTGCATAGGTGCCAGCGTAGATTGCCGTGTGTTTCGGCGGCGCCCGTATCTTATAGATACTGTACCCGTTTGTACAAAGTACATGTCAGCTGGGAATGGTAGGTGAAGCACCGTGATTTATAGATTTATATAAGCTCTTACTTCGTCTCCCTTCTGCTTGTCTCTTGACTCCATCTCCATTACCTTTTCTGGGACAGCAGTGTAACCAAAGTAACACAACTCCTAACATCGGCTTGATATTATTCAATCGTATACAGCGTCCACGATTATCTGCAGGCATTATAAAATGGCAATCAAACAGCTGGAAGTCAAGCCTCTTGCCGTCCCCGCCGGGTCGAAGGTCAACTTCGGAGCGGCAATCTACAACTGCGATGTCGAGAACTTGAGCGATGAGGATTTCGAGACCATCCGTACGGCTTTATATAACTCGCATGTTGTGATCCTGAAGAACCAGGAGAAATTGAGTCCCAAGGCTCAGTATGAACTTACAAAGAGGTTCGATCCCGCTGCTGAGAACTACGGACATGGAAAGACTCTTGATGCCAAGCGTTCAGTGCTTCATCCTGATCTGAAGGTAATGTTCACCCCGTATTGAATTTTGGGATAGGCGTTGATGTTGCGTAGACGATCCCTCACCAACCACAAGTCCAAGTGATTGGAAACGGTCCATTTGAGGAGTACGAGGGACTGAAGGACATCAAGCTGGTGCATCCTCACCACAAGAAATTCCACAAGACGTGCGTCCCCGACGAGGAAGATCTCGACTTCACCCGGTTCTTCAGATGGCACATGGACGCCGCTCTGTACGCTCTCAACCCACCCAAAGTGACTTCCCTCCTGGCTGTCCAAGTGCCTCAAGGCCGCCGCCAGACACTCCGCTACGACGACGGTACGAGTGACGAGCTGGACGTCTCCCTCGGCACGACGGCATTTGTTTCGGGGCAGAAGATGTACGATCTTCTGAGCGAGGAGGACAAGGAGTTTGTGCGTAATGCCAAAGTCGAATACGCCCCGCATCCATACATCTGGATGTCGCCGTCGAAGTCCCGCTCGACCGGTCTGGGCATGATCTCAGAGGGCCTCGAGCTGCCGCTGTCCGACCTCCCACCGATCGACGAGTCCCAGATCAAGATCCTCCCTATGTGCTTCAAGAACCCCCTCACCGGCAACCTGGCGCTGCAGATTCACCCGTCAGCCGTCAAGGCCATCCATCTCCCCAACGGCGAGATCATGACGGATCTCAAGGAGGTGCGCGATCTGGTGTATCGCCTGCAGCGGCCGGGTATTGCCCCGGCATTGGTCTACGCGCATGATTGGGAGCAGGGCGATTGCGCGCTGTTCAACAACCAGGGCGTGATCCATTCCGTCTGTGGTGCGTTTGCGCCGGAGGAGCAGCGGCTGTTCAGACAGTGCAACATGGCTTCTTCGGAGGGCGTCATGGGACCGGATGGGAAGCTCTACTAGATGGCCTTGAAGAGAGTGGTTGCCTCTCCGCTATTTCTCTTTTGCTTCTGTTGCAACTACATCTTGGATAGTCCTTGATATTGTGGCGATTTGCTGCTTTGCTTTTTCGTTCTGGCACTTATTACGAACTCGGCGTGGTTTTGGTACAGGGGGGAGGCTCTTCGCATCTAAGCCTCGAGATGAGGAACTCGGCGTTGGTTTTCTTGTCCTTTCTTAGTCACGTATCAAGCGTATACCCAGTCTTTTGGCTCGTCGAAGGGGATGGATCTAGTGGGCGTATAACACAGGTAGAAACAGGGGTCTTGGTTAAGGATGTTTAGAAAAGACTTACATATGAGAACGATATACTTAGAAGATACAAAAGGTTCACAATATTCACTTGCGGTCTTTTTATCCCTGCTCTACGCTTGGAGGCATTGCTCCGGGTGAATGCATCAGCCTTGAGTTGAGCCAAGTCTTCCCTTTATCCCATTCTCCCTCTCACGACGCAAGGCTCAGAGATTTTGGTTTTCTTACCTTCGGGCTTCAATGCACTCTGCTCCATGATAAACCAGTAAGAAGCCTCCAAACTCTCTCTCGCATCCAGCTGTAGGTAAAAATGGCCTCATCACAACACCACGCCGTCTCCACCACGCCTCGTCGATTCGCAAATCGCCTCACCTTCATCGCGTAGCATCCTTGCCCACTTTCCTCTGCGCTGCATGTCGAATGAGATGGCAGCGCTATAAGAGAGGGGAAAAACTGGATCTCTTCTTTTTTTCTTTTCTCTCTGGGAGATTTTCGAAGGGGCGAGAGAGGTCTAGATGGCAGGCATTTTCCTTTTCTTCGACATGGCGGATAAAAGGACGTGCTGGGTTGGTGCTGGGAGGGATTGGATGATGGACAGTTGTGGTAAGTGAGCGAGTTTTCTTTTCGAGGCGGTTCTCACATGTTTTTTGGTCTTGGATCTCTTCAGAACTGGTCTGATCTGATCTGGTCGGTCATGGTGGTGAGGATGGATGGATGGGTGGATAATTGTGTGTCGAGCGAGCGAGCTGGTTCTCTCACATGTTTATTGTGGATAGCTTCAGAGTTGGTCTGGTCTGGTGTGCGGCGGTGGTGATTGTGTAGCGAGCGAGTGCGTCTCACATGTTGAATTCTGGGTGGGCTTGAAAATTGGATGGTGTGGGTGCAAGATGGGATTTTTTTAGGAGGGGTAAGACAATGTGTGGAGGGGGAGAGCGAGAGGGCGGGGTGAGATGCTGCGGAATTGTTGGATGGGTAAGTGGAGGAGCGCTGGGGTTGGCATCGGATATAATAGGGGCATGAACAGGTGGAGTGGGAGATGGGTCAGGTTGGCTGTGTCTGGTGCTTGTCTTGCCTCTGTCTTGGATGGATGGTCTTTTACATGTGAGTGGGATATCAAGTGGAGATAAGATAATCTGGCGATGCAATCAATCAGTACTGTATGTCGTCGCGCAAAGATGGGAGAGGATGTGGCCCGGTCTGCACATCACATGCGAGCTTGGGCTGTTCCTCATCGACAGATGTATAATTGCCGGGAGTAATGTCTGGGGAAAGGATTATCACGATTGACAGCCTCGTGATCGAGGAACGCGTTCGACCCCAACCGGTGGGCACACTAGTTGCTGGATCGCAAACCGGTTGCCTCACTCTTGCTGACCACAACCGCCTATGCTGGGCTGCCGGCTCTGACCGCTGAGGAGATCGCTGAGTCTGACTCGACTAAGAAGGGGTGGTCAGAAGACACGGGCGGTGATGAGACAGTTCGAGCCGAGCGGAGGGAGCCTCCCGCGGGTAGACTATGGCCTGCCATCGGGGCCCGCGCAATCTCGGTGCAAGATGATTGAGCCCACGCAGCGGCTGCTGCTACTGGAAGGGTTTGCAATCTCTGCGCAAGACGGAGGTTGAGTCAGGTAGTGCGCTTCGTACTCGGCGGGATTCACTGTCCGCATAGGGAGGCAAGCGCGCTTAACTGACTGAGGCCCGGCCCATATGCTATGCGACCGCCAGAGGGATCAGCACCAGAGGCACGACCACCCGACCTCGACGACGTGATGCGGTGAACCGATGGACAAATGAGCAGCCTGGCCCTACGCGTGGAGAGATGTCCCTCCCCCGTATTACTCCAGACTCCAGACTCTCCACCCCAGCGACCAGGGTGCCGTAAGCGTGTGGGTGAGGTGTGAGCGAGAGCGGATGTGCGCGTATGGGTGGGTGTGAGTGTGTGGGAATCGAAAAGAGAAGCAAAAACAACCCCAGACGTGCATCCCATGGAGCGGTCGATGCAAGATAGAGTCGCACCGGTCGGCCACTCCATTGGCGGGCCCGATCAAGGAACAGCATGCGCCGAACCAAATGAGTGTCCCCTCCGCCCATTGTGCCCCATGTGCGAGTCCCTGCGGGCAACCCTGGCTGCATTGATTTGCTGCCCAGGTCTTTGTCATTTCATCACACGGCGTCATATGGTGGCCGCCGGAATGGAAGGATGCGTGGAATACGGGATAAACGGGAAAAGCGATGACAAGCGCTCTGCATTGGGCGTGCGACTAAGTCCACGGGCATGCTGAAGTGTAACATCTGCATCTGCGCATCAGCATCGTTGCAAATCAAATCAGCTGAACGGCCGGCTTGTCACCGATTCAGGTCGTCTGGTGACGCGAGTCTTCAAGTCGCCAGCTTCGACCATGCCCAACTCAGCCACGTCCGTTCTCCAACCGAGTCGTTCAGCTAACTCGGGTCGTCGTAGTGAGATCACTCATAAGGACAGTGCAATTACCTGCTGGAACCATGTTCGTTCCGCCGACTTCCCAGTTGTAGACTTGCCTCACTTGTGCTGCCGTGTTCCTGCGTTCCTTTGTCTGCCCATCCGCCGCAGCCTCACTGCCAACGATCTCAACTCATCTTATTCTTCCTCCTCCTCCTCCACCATCATTCCCGATCCACCGTCCCCCTAGCCTCCACTTCCAAACCACTTCCGCTCAAATCCCCCGACCTCCTTTTCCTCCTGCCACTCCAACCGACGCTTCATGGCGCGCATGCTCTGGGGATCATGGTGCTGATGGAATACCTTCAACGCAATGCCCTGTGTTCGCAGAATGCCGACCCGCTCAAGAAGATGCCCCTGCCGGCGTCCATTCCGCCGTCGTCCTACGCAAACGACCTCTATCCGACGAAGGCACCGAAACCCGCCCCCCAACAACCCTCGTCCTGGCCCCTTTTCGGGACGGCGGCTCGAGTTCTGAAGGGCGGCGCAGATCTGGTCAACAGCGCGGCTGCGCACCTACGAGATGGCTTGAGCGAAGAAGACCGACTGAGAATACAGCGGACAGAAGAGCGGCGGCAGATCCTCAGCCTCCGAATGAAGAATGCGGAGACGGCAGATCAGTGGAAGGCCGCTGCACGCGACCTGGACGACCTCGAGGGTAACGAGTCGTGGAAGCACGACCCCGATTCGCCTGATTTCGATGCGGTCCTGGTCGAGGCCCGATTGAAGCAGCTGGACAAGGCCCGAACGGATTGTGATACCAAGGCCATGTTAAATCTGGTCCGCACATCATTGTCGCGGGACTTGGCCGGCATGGGGAATATAAAACTGTATAAGCATTCGTACATTGGGACCAAGGACCTCATTGAGCGCTATATTGATTCAACCATTGCCACGATCCGAGCGTTGGTGGAAACCAGTAAACACAGCCTACCGGATGGTCTGGAGACAAAGGATATTTTGGAGCAGGTTCTTTACGCAAGGCAGGCTTTCGGGCGGAGTGCTTTGCTGCTCAGTGGCGGCGCCACTTTTGGCATGAACCATGTTGGGGTATTGAAGGCATTGTTCGAGGCCAAATTACTTCCGCGGATCATTTCAGGCGCCTCAGCGGGAAGCATTGTTTGCGCTGTTCTCTGCACCCGGACCGACGAAGAGATCCCGGATGTTTTGAAATCATTTCCGTATGGGGACTTGTCGGTGTTCGAGGATTCTGCACGGGAGGATGGTATTCTCGAGCGTGTGCATCGACTGCTGACGCAAGGAGCCTGGATTGATATCAAGCATCTCACCAGGGTTATGCAGGAGCTTCTCGGGGACATGACATTCCAAGAGGGTTACAATCGGACTCGACGCATCTTGAATATTTGCGTCTCATCGGCGTCTGTTTACGAACTGCCTCGATTGCTCAATTATGTTACCTCGCCGAACGTTATGATCTGGTCCGCCGTAGCAGCATCGTGCTCTGTGCCATTCCTCTTTTCGGCGGCTCAGCTACTGGTCAAAAATCCTACGACGGGTGAAAATTCACCTTGGAACCCAACTCCTCAGAGATGGATCGATGGTAGTGTGGACAACGACCTCCCTATGACTCGACTTGCTGAGATGTTCAACGTCAACCATTTTATCGTTTCCCAAGTCAACCCACACGTGATTCCGTTCTTGGCCAAGGATGATAAAGCAATCACACGTGATGCTCAGTCGGACAGCTCTACAGGACCAGGTTGGATATACACTTTGACTAACCTGGCCAAAGACGAGGCTTTGTTTCGCATGCAGGTCCTTGCGGAACTTGGTATCTTCCCTAACCTTGTGACCAAAGCTCGGTCGGTGCTAAGCCAAAAATACTCTGGCGACATCACCATCTTACCCGAGATTGAGTATAAAGACTTTCCAAGAATGCTCAAGAACCCGACTGCAGAATTCATGGTGCAGACTTGCCTTTCTGGCGAGAGGGCGACTTGGCCCAAGCTGAGTCGGATACGGAACCATTGTTCAGTGGAATTGGAACTGGATGCAGCCGTGCAACAACTTCGCGCTCGGGTAGTATTCAGTCCAAGCCAGGTGGATCTACGACGGATGACGACGGGCAGTCTGAGGGGCACAGGAAAGAGAATTGGGCGACGAAGACGAGAAAGCAGTAGCAATGTGCAAGCACTCAAAAAGGCTATCGAGGCAGCAGACAACGGGTCGCCAGCCAACAAGATTAAGGCACCCAAACCATTGCTGAGAAGCAGTAGCACGTATCAAGGCGTCAATAGACGCCAACCTCAGCCTCTGACTTCACAAACTGGACCTACGACTCCAATAGAAGGTACTTCTCAGCTCTCCCAGCTCTTCGAACGTCCTTCGCCATCAAAACGCAACGCGTTTCAACTCAATCTGCAAATTCCCGACATGTCATCCGCCGGCGAGACGACACAATCTCCACGCTCCTCCGATGCCGACATTGACTCACATACCGACGAGAGCAGTCCCGAGCTCGATCTCTCTCTAAACGGCACCGGGCTCGGCATCGGTGACGATGACGAAGTTGACTTCTTCTCTGTGAATCAACCTGTCACGCCTCGCTCCGACCATGTCTTAGCCACAGCACCCTCTGCTTCTCTGTCCCCAGTCTTGTCGAGATCAAATCTTGCGCTTCATTCGGAGCGCTTGAAGATGTCGGTTCCCAGTGGCCCGGAATCGCGGTACAAGAAGCTCTTTCATCGATCTTGATTATTGGTTTTACATTTTATTTTACGCTTCTGATACACACCTTAGACTATTAGCCTCTTTTATTTATCATCTTCATCTGAGTAGCGTCGCATGCATGCTGTTGCATAAGAGGAAGGTATGGGTGGATTCTGGTTGGTGTTACTAGAGTTGGCGGTCAACTGTCTAGTTCTTGGTTATTATGCTTTGCTTGCTCCTGCAACTGCTACTTGCTTTATACTGGCTTTGCGTTCAATTAGGGATGGAAATTGCACAGATCTTGGCGTTGCGTTCGTAAACTTTGAGCCTTTTCGTCATTTGCTTTCGGGGAGAGGTTGGGATTCAATGACTTGGGAGGTAAAATCCATGGCTGGCTGGCATGGTCATGCGGGTTTACTCTTATTTCATTTGCATGCATGCATTTTTGGGTATCGGGTGGGGATCAGGCGGATATAGACGAGGCTTGCAACGAACGAGTAGGGGAGGGCAAGACGTTTGGAGGAGTTTCGCATAGCTGGATAAACACATGCACAGCATGAAGGATACGCCCCACGCATAAGCATACGCATGAAATAAAACAAACATCACATCTATCTATGTTTCCCTGGTTCATTTATATCCGTAACGCCTCGATGTCTCCTGTGCCCTCAAGCTCTACCTCCTCCACCTTTGAAATTCCTCTCTTTACCTTCTTACCTACCTTAAAATGTCTGGCCCGGAGCATCCCATTTAAACTGAGATCCAGGGTGATCATCCGCCAACTTCGGCTTCCCAGGCACGTTATGGAGGTTCTCCCGGAACGTGCCCCCGGGCACGGTATAGTCATCCCACATGAGCCCGCGGCGCTGCAGCTCGGGGACGAGGAGGTCCACGATATCCTCGTAACTAGTCGGGTTCGAGATATCTGCCAGGGGTCCCCGCCATCAGTTTTCCGTCCACCCAGGCGACATCCAACCAAAAGATGTTACGGAGAAGAATAACAGCACTTACAGACAAGATTGAAGCCATCGATGCCCGTCTCCCGGAACCACTCCTCCAAGATATCCGCCACCTCGGCCGCCGTGCCCGTCGGCTTGGGCGTGCTCCCGAACCCGGCCATCCGGCCGATGTACTCCGGGGTGAAGGGCTCGGTGGATTCCTTCTGCTTAAGGCGGTAGTTCTTGATGACGCCCGTCACGGTGTTGTCAGAGGCTTGCAGCTCGAAGTCGAAGGGCTCGTGGAGCGGGTACTGCGCGAGGTCGACGTTGGTGTAGCCGCTGAACTTGGCGAGGCCGGACTGCGTGCTGGCGAGGGAGCGGGCGTGGTCGTGTTTGGCGACGGCTTCGTCGTGCGTGCGGCCTAGGATGGGCGCGATGGCCATGAAGATCTTCACGCTCCCCGGGGCTCGCCCGTGGGCGACGGCGGCGTCGCGGACGTCTTGGACGTAGCTTCGTAGCGAGGCGATCGTGCTGTTGTCTGTGTAGATCGCCTCGGCGTGCTTGCCGGCGAAGTCGATGCCCGACTTGGAGGCGCCGGCTTGGAAGATCACGGGC
The DNA here is from genome assembly GCA_003369635.1 of Coleophoma crateriformis. Classification (NCBI taxonomy): domain Eukaryota; kingdom Fungi; phylum Ascomycota; class Leotiomycetes; order Helotiales; family Dermateaceae; genus Coleophoma; species Coleophoma crateriformis. Next base: position 567,427 of record PDLN01000004.1, read on the forward strand.
GTGCGTTGCGGGGATGGGTGCGTTTGTGCTATGGCGTGGCCTGGATTTTGTTAGGATGGGTTTGCGTGGTTGAGTGGTGGAGAGAGAAGGGTAAGGGGAGGGGAGCAGAGGGTTCAGTTACATCGGTGGTGTTTTCCTTCAAAATGGATCTTGTGGATCTTGCTCGCATCGTACGCCATCTCGGGATCCACGCTCCATTTCATGGCACCGTCCTCCCAGGATTTCTCCCAGAGCCTGTTTCAATCATCACCAGTTAATCATGGGTTCGAGGGTTGTTTGTGGAGGGATTCTGTAGAAGGGAGACTGGGGATGCCAAGCGAGAGATGAGGGAACAATGGGGAAGACGGAAGGAAAGGAAAAAACGCCGAAAGGAAACGTACTGGTAGCAGAGATCCATATACTCGTGAGCTGCTTCGTATCGTTCTTTCGAAGATTTCACATCATCAAGTCCCATTGCCTGTGCGGCGGTGGTATTGAAACTCGTCACGACGTTCCATGCTATCCGGCCTTTGGTGATGTGATCTAACGTCGCCCAGGTCCGGGCAAGAATGAAGGGTGCTTTTCCCCGAAGAACCATCAGTCTCATACACGTCAAATGATTATATCATGATGATATTAAGCGAGCAAGCCCCTAACCCTCTCCATCAAGATGGCATGAAAGTACTCACCGATATAACTCGTACTCCCCGTCACGCCAAAACTGACCGACTTGGTCACCGTCGCCATGGCCGAGATGAGGGTGACGGGATCGAGATACGCACACATCGAGCCGCCCGCAAAAATGGCATCGGGCTTCCCCTGGTACACATCGAAGATACCGTACACGTCGGCGAAGAAGATGGATGTGATCTTGCCCCGCTCAGCCAGTTTGGCCAGCCAGAGGTAGTGGTCGATGGAGGATTTGTTCTTGGTGTTGTCGGCGGGGTCTCTGTGGTTGCGAAGGAGGATTAGTGTTTGATTCGGGTCGAAATCGCTGCTACTAAGAAGGTCTGCTAGAGAAGTGGCTTTTCAGGCCGGTATTAGGTTGGTGAAGTTGGCTCACGCACTTCCATTGCCCGGTGCACATGTGGCTTCCGTTACATGCCAGCTCGAAGAAGTTCAAGTGCATCTGCTTGCCAGCAGCAAATGTCTTGGTCGCCATTTTCGATGCAAATCCAGTTTCTCTTGTGTTCCAATCTCCGAGCGTTCTGTAATTGCCGAAAGAGAAGGGAGACGGACAGTTTTCAACACTAGACGGAAGTGTTTCCCCAGGAGCAACTGCTCCACATCTGGCCAAGGTAAAAGAATGCCTTGAGCACCTCTTCTATCCAGTAGGCCTTGTGCCTCGCATCTCCGATCAACCTATGGACGAGGGCGTCAAGGTCAGGATGGAGAAGCCAAGCGAGGCTCTTGCTCGTTGATCGGGATCGCGCCGGCTCGCACTTCCGCCATCATCGGCAGCCTCAAGCGTCAGTCGACCAGGGTGGGCCGTATGTGGTTCAAGGGCAGACAGCTGCGAAAAGATTGCTGTGGCCAATCATCTTGATGTGGCTTGAGAAATTGAGTAGTTGCGTAGTCTGAGGACCAAGAGATATGGGGAAAGCTTGTGTTCACCAAGCCTTCAGTGCAGGTGAAAGTGATGGCTTGGAGAAGTGACGGGAGGAAAAGGAGAAGTGAAGCGAGGAGGCCAATGCTAGCGACGGCGAGATTTGGTTTTTTCGGCTGCGGTGCACTTTGCGCGAACGTCCGTCTTCACCCTCACCAACACCCTCACCATTGATGGAGCTGCCTCGAAGCCATGGTTCTCACTGAATAATATTGATCATCGCAGCCGGGCGATGGAGCACTGTCTTTGAGCCTTTCCAGTAGCTCGCTGTGTGTCTTTATACAGGCGCAGGCACGACGGACAACGGTGCTATGGCACCACCACTTTTCACAAGTGTCCAGCATGGACTCCATGCGCTTATCTCTATCTCTCTCCCCGCGCACGCACGTTTGCCTGCCTCTTCTTTCTTATCCGCGCCTTGTTATCTCAGGCCCAGTCTCTACACGTGGACGGCACCCAATTCCCGATGCTCGCGTTTTGGTGCCGCAGACAACTGCTGGGCCATGGATGAGGCATTGGCCAGCAACCATCCCCTTCCATGCAAGGGCCGGTATGGATTATCAGATCGACCACTGGTGTGCAGATAAGCATCCTCTGCTCAAATTTACTTTATCTCGGGAACGTGTATCGCCTTCTCCAGGTTTGACGCTGGGCGAGATATAAAGGGTTGGCCGGTGCCAGCGTGTGTGCACTGTGCCGAGTCGCTGATATTTGCCCTCGCCCTTCCCATCGCGCCCACCCGCCGCTATTGCTGGCTGCCTCTCCACCCCCCTTCTGATACGCGGCCTAGTTTCCTCGTGCTTCACCAAAGTCGCCGCCATGGGCAGAGCTGCGAGCGGCGGCCCCAAGTGGCTGGAATGGGCTGAGCTTCCTGCCCGCAAAGATGTCTACACCTACGCCGGCACGACTCGGTGGGGAAATCATGATCTGTATCCGATCCCGAAGAAGGAACGCACCTTTGGCATGCTGGCCTATTTTGCATATTGGATCACGACGGGCGTCAGTGTCGGGACCTATACCCTGGGCTCGTCGTACATTGCGCTTGGCTTGAATGCGGGCGAGACGCTTGGTGCCATCCTCGGGGGTTGTGTCATTTCCAGTTTTTTGGGTATATTTGCCGGCAGACCTGGTAAGCTATGCATGGAGATACGGGAGAGAGGAGATGGCTGACGTTGGTGTCATATAGGGATGGATTATAGTCTTGGATATGTAGGTCCATCTCTCTTGTTGGTTCGCACTAGTGGAAACAAATCGATTGCTTGAAAGTCTTGCTTGTCATGTGGATTTGGTCACGACTGAAATTAGGCCAACCCTCTTTGCTAACCTATATACCAGACCATGATGAACAGGGTAACCTTTGGACTATGGGGTACCACGATCCCGATGACGGTGGTTTTCTTAGGTGGGATCGTCTTCGTAAGTGTCTATCATGAACTTCCGACTATTGGGTCACAACTGATTCTCGTCCTAGTCGGGTATCCAAGCATACTATGGTGGACAAGCAATGACCCTCATCCTCGGGGCCATCTTCCCAACCTTCCACCACATGCCCAACACCCTCCCAGCAAGTGCAGCGATCACCACCCAGAACCTCATCGGTTTCCTCCTCTTCACAGCCATCTACCTACCGACCCTGTGGTTCGTACCACCCCACCAGATCAGGAAAGGACTCTACCCATCCTTCATCATCATCTGCGCCACGTTTATTGGCATGCTGGCCTGGTCCTTGAAAGCCAACGGTGGTGCTGGAAACCTCGTCTCATCGAGTCTACATCTCACCCGGACCGAGAAAGCATTCCGGCTCGTGCAGTGCATGAGCAGCGTCGGTGGGACCTGGGGAGGTGCCGCAGAGCGCTACTCAGACTGGACCCGTTTCGAGCGTAAGAGACACACATCCATGCCGGGCATGGTAATTGCCTTGCCCGTCACGGTCACCCTTTCGGCGCTCTTCGGCGTGCTGATCACCACCGCCACATCCAAGATGTACGGCACGGTGCAGTGGAATCCGCTACTGCTGCTACAAGCCATCCAGGCCGACACCTACACACCCGCTTCCCGTGCGGGCACCTTCTTCGCCGGCGTCGGGCTGCTCTCGTCCCAGATCTTCGTCAATCTCACCCAGAATACCATCCCCTATGGCATGGATCTCGCCGGTTTATTCCCACGCTACCTCTCCATGAAGCGCGCATCCGTCATGCTGGTCTTCCTCACGATCATCGCACAGCCGTGGCGCTTCCTCTCGCAGGCGTCCATCTTCGTGACGATCTTGTCCGTTCTCTCAGGTAAAGCAATCCCGCTCACCTCCCTGACTTTCATATTCCATTTTATTCCATTTCATCAGAAGGCTAACATAACCTTCCCCGCCACAGTCTACACCTCCGTCACTACCTCCATCCTCATCGTCGACTACTTCATCATCCGCAAACGCCTCTGGCGCGTGCCGGATCTCTATGTGGAGAACGGCATCTACTGGTACACCAACGGCTGGAACCTCCGCTGCCTCGCCGCGCTCGTCATCGGGATGGTGCCCGCGCTCCCCGGGTTCTTCATGACGGTCATCAACACGAATCTCAGCAGCCCCGCGGTCAAGATCTTCCAGATCAACTACTTCGTCGGCGCCAGCTTGGGCCCCATAAGCTATCTGCTGATCTGTTGGATTTGGCCCGTGCCCGGGACCGGGCAGAAGGAGCTGATGAGTGAGGGCGAGGGCGAGGCAGTCGTGGTGGTTGAGGGGGTGGCGGTTTCTGGGGAGGAGGAAGGGAAGGGGAAGGGAGCGGTGGTGAAGGAGAAGGCGGGAAGTGAGGAGGAGATAGGGCTTGAGTAGCGGGTTGCTAAGTGACTGAGTGACGTTAAAATACTTCCTCATATCGAGAATCTAGGTGGAGGAGGGATACATCGACGGCGAAAGTCCATCCGTAATTGTTAACTATCTAAATCTACCCACCTCTAGACTACATTATGCTGAACTGGAAGCGCGGTCTTTTGGATGAGATCGTATCTTTAAACGAGCTCTCGGAGACCCGGAGCAGCGGTGGATGCGCTAGTTACTTCCAACGGAAGCCCAAGTAGGTGATGATGGCGAATCTGGACGCGATGCTAGATTATATGGTCGAATTTGGGTTTATTCATTGTTTCGTGTGCTTCTGTTGAATACTTCACGTACTTATGATGGTTTGTAAGTGTTGTCGTCTAAGGAAGAAGGTCAAGCTTGGCAGGTCATCGACTCGTTAAATTCCCTGGCCGCGTGGATGTAGTAAATAATGAACGGTTATCATTCACAGCTTGTATATTTAAGCTAGGCCTGTCATACAAAAACTGTTTGCAAGGAATTGGGAGATTACGTGGGAGTTTTATTTGTTCAATTCAATGGTGTAGATTCATTTTTTATTTAGAAGAACGAGCTAGGTCACCCGTGGCCAATTGCATGGGACGCGCTAAAGCTAGGTATCTCTGCACCATACCAAAGCCTCCCTCCTTCTGCGAAGTACATTGGGCCACTTCGTTCTTAGTTTTAATGTCTAGCTTATTAAGCTATCAGAGCTGGGGTATTTATTGAGCAGAGGTGTCCTCCTTTGGGAGAGGAGTGAATCGGAGGTAAGGCTTGACAGCGCGGAACTTAGGGAACTGAAGGCAGGTCAGTAAGCCGGTCACAAGTTCTGCATAGCATGATTACATACGAGCTTCTTGGCCTCCTCGTCACTGACGGGAGGAGCGACAATAACATCATCACCTGGAACCCAGTTGATTGGGGTGGTGATGCGGTGCTTGTCACCAGTCTGAAGAGAGTCTACACTTCAATTAGCCTGGTGCTCCATCGTGACGATTCTGACTTTACATACCAACGATGCGGAGAACCTCAGCAGTGTTGCGACCAGTTGAAGCTGGGTATTGAAGAATAGTTCGGATCTTCTTCTTTGGGTCAATGACGAAGACTGAGCGGATGGTGAAAGCAATGCCCTTGGAGTCGACGTTGGTGGCGTCTTGGTGATCAATCCTAGACCATCATTAGATGCTGCAGACACAGGTGCACAAATACCCAGGTCAGCTTACATATCGTATAGGAGAGAGATTTGACGGGTCTTGTCGCCGATAATTGGGAAGGTGAGCTTGCTGCCAGCAATCTCATCGATATCCTTGATCCATCCTCCGTGAGACTCGATGGTGTTGGCAGAGAGACCAATCAACTTGACACCGCGCTTGGTGAACTCTGGCTCGAGCTTGGCGAAGGCACCGAGCTCGGTGGTGCAGACTGGAGTGTAGTCCTCGGGATGGGAGAAGAAGACAACCCAGTTGTCACCGATGAACTCGTGGAAGTCGATAGGTCCATTAGTGGTCTCAGCCTGGAAGTTAGGGGCAGTGTATCCCAGACGGAGACTGTGCGAAATAATCAGCAATTGCGTGAGTGAAAAATTGCGAATAGCCTCCAGCTCGGCATGGTGGGGTGAGCTTCAGGTAAGGCGGGGTAGATCAAGTGGCACTTACGGAGCTCTGTTGTCAGAAGACATGATTGCTATGTGCTAGTCGTAAAGTGATAGGGATGGGGAGATGACCGGTGTAGCTGAAGCTTAAGAGATGCGACAGAAGAACTTGGGATTTAAAAGAGTAAAGGAAGAGGGAGACATGTAGATATGTTATTGCTATTGACTGATGCTTTGGGGCGGCCAGCTTTTCTGCCGTCATTCGCCGCCATGGATTCATCATCGAGCTCGTCATTTCTCGCGAATCAGAGACGAGCTGGGCGGGGAGCTTTAGCTGACTTTGGGAAGGGAGCTGGAACAGGCAAGGTCAGGAATGAGGAATACAGCAACAGGGCATGGCTGGCACCAGAGGAGGAAAAGCCACGGCCTGCTGTATAAGCAGAGTCTGGATGGCGAACCTTTTGCATGGCTGCAAAGTAATCCTGTGTACCTAGTCTATGCAGTCCTGCTACTTGGTCTTCCATCTATGCTCTGGCCCAATATCTGACTTTCTTGCACACGTACAGTAAGCTGCATGTATTTGCACTGTAAGTCGGAATAGAATCCAAAAACATAAACTTGACTCAGCTTTGGGATATCATCCTCTTCATCAACATGCAGATCTAATCCCTATTCAGCCAAATCCATACCTAGACTCCAATCCCAAGATCCTTCTAAAATCATGCCTGCTTGACCGTATCGTCTTCTGTGCCCCATCTCGTGGTCTCATCACCCCCCTTCCAGTCCATTTCTTGGTAGCCTAGCTCCCGCTTGACTTTATCCACAGTCTCTTGATCACCGGTATTCTTGCCGATATTGTCGCTGATCTTGACCGCAGAATTACCTGCTGCCGAGCTGAGTTTGATGACAATATTGAGTGGGACGGACTTCTTGCCCGTAGATTTCTGCACAAAGTCGTTGGTCAAGAACGTCCCCACACCAAAGGTAGGTTGGAAGCCTTGCTCTTCAGCGATCCTCTTGTATTCAAGACAAAGCTCGATGTTGAGCGAATCAGAGAAGACAATGGTCTTCTTGTCGGTGATTCCATGCTTGTCATAAAAATCTCGCATCAGCTTGACAAAGTTTGCCGGATCACCGGAATCTTGACGGACACCAGCGAACACCTGTGCGAATGTCTTTACTGGGCTCTCTGTGCTTTTCAGAGGTGCACCTAAAGGAAGCTCGGTCGTGCTCAAGCCGTCCGTGGCAGAATTCACGGTTGAGTCCGTCGAGGCAATCGTTGCAGCACTTCCTGAAGCTGCTGAAGTGATTCTTGGAATGGGCTGGTTGAAAGCGCGCAAGAAGATGGGGGTTCCAAAAGTATCAGTGAGAGCAATACCAAGCACACCCTCTCCGAAGCAACCAACCCAATAACTTAGAGCAGTCTCAGTAGCCTTCTCGTAATTGCCAGTAATGGCTGCCACACCCATAAACCATTCATGTGCAACTGTGCCTACCGGTGGAATTCCAAACCGCATAGCCAGATGGACATTACTTGTTCCTGAAATCTGCCCCGGAAGCCCTTCTTTCTCGCCAGCCTTCTTCGCCTGTACTAGGCCACGGAACACCAACGCCTGCGTATGGTAGTCTCTGCGTCTTCGTGTGCCGAACTCCGACACTATACAGCCGGCCTTGAGAAGCCGCATTCCCTTGTCATACGCTTTCTCCTCTTGCCCATCATATGTCCAGTCGGTATCCATGAAGCGGAAATAGGCTTCGCTGGTAAGGGCCAGCAGTGGGATCTCATAGAGAATTGTGTCAACCCACAGGCCCTTGATGACCAAGTCGACATCTCCAATATCACCATCGGCACCGGTGCCGTTCTCGGGGATGAAGGTTGCGACGATCTGGTCGCGCGGATTGAGACGGAAATCTTTCAGGAAGTTGAGGTAGGGCTGGTTCAGGTAGGTGCACGTATTTTGTAGGAAGCGCAGCTCATCGTTCGACAGAGCAATATTACCCAGTTCTGTGGTGCAGGTCAGTCATTGCAGAGGTTAGAGTACGTTCGCGGTGGGCCTAACTTCTAATCTGTGCCTCAAGCCATCGGAAAGCAACGCGCGAAAGCTTTTTCTCCGGGGTCCTATTCTTGAAGGCATAGGTTACGAGCACATCTGGGAAGTACTTCAAAACAGCGCATTGCATAGTCAACTTGTACAGGTCGGTGTCCAAGAAGGATATGACTCCTTCCGGAAACGGAGAAGAGCCGTTGAAGTCCATGGCGATGGTGTATAAGCAGGCAAACGGAAGTAAGAGGGATCGAATGCGGAAGCTGCAGCCAAGCACCAAGTGGTTGTAATCGAAAAGGAGTGTAGAAACTGCTCAGATACCGGGCCAAAGAGGGCACAGAAACCGAAGCTGCGCAGGCTGTGACGCGTGTCGATGAGAATGGTTGCGATAAAGGCGACTCGGTTCGAGACGGCGACAGGAACAGAAGCGGGGCACTGAGGAGGACTGAGCTTAATGTCGCAGACGACCAGAGAGGAAGGTCGCGGGCGCTAGAAGCCGTCGTGCCCTGCGATGCTCCAGCTGCTTTCCAAGCTACATCTCGCGATGCGTAGCAAAGAACCTCCCTCCGGAAGCTTTTGGGTCAACTGCGAACATGTAGCGTCTTAGCTTACGAGGGCGTGGAACCAGCACCGCGGCTGCCGTCACCACCAAGCTCGCTGATCACTCAGCAGCAGCGGCATCAAATTTACCCCTCCGCAAGGCTGAACCCTCGGCCTTTGCTCCTCGTGGCTGCATCCGGCCCACGAGCCTTCCTGCATCCTGACCTTACTCAATCCTGCCGGATACAGTCGGGAATAAGAGATGGCGCCCAGAACTGACGCTTCCCCGGACCATCTGGCCAATCAGGCCCGGATTTCGCCACGGGTTTCCTTTGCGGCGACGGCAATCACAATCCCATTGCGAGCCATGCGTCCGCCCAGCCAGCCCATTTTCAACCGCAAACTTTGGGAAATGCCATCGATTAAGCATTGCTGTGCCAGTGCCGAGCGTGCTGGACCGTCGGCGGGTTTAAGCTGGCAATATCGTCTTCTGTTACTTAGGCACGTCTTCCGTTTACACGCCGCCCATTTCCTCCTCCACCACCACTTCCTCTTCCTTTGGCAATTCATAATCGTGCATCTGCCCTTCATGAACCCGCTTTCTATATCTCCTTTTCCAGCATCGTCGGCCCTATCCTACTCTTTCTCTTCGTCCTCTCCTCTTTCCGCCGCCCCTCTGTCACTGTCCGTCCGTCTCGTCTGTTGGCACTGATCCTTTCTCAATCTTGCTGCCCTTATTTCCGCGCTACAGTTGCCCGTCGGCGATAGCTAAGCTAAGTATGGCAACTTGCGAGGAAGAGATATTCCATGCCTCAGAGAAGAAAGATGTGGTCCCTGACGCGCGAGATGCAAATGAACAAGAGGGCACCGAAATAACGACTCCTCGGTCTTCAGAAGTCTATGTCTCTTCTGCGTTGAAGAGTACGAGTGCGGCCAATGAAGAGAAGTTTGTGTCGCCGACAGATTCCGTTTCTGACACCCTTGCCGACTTCGCTGGGTGCGACATGGACATGTCAACTCCCATCACTTATCACTACCTGACATTCGAGACGTTACTTCCTTCTCCGCGTCTTTCGCCGTCTTCTACCTCTGCTCTCCCGCCCCAACCTAATCTCAAGAAGTTTCAATCACCCTTCGACTGGCCGAAAACCCGCAAGAGCTTGACGATATGGATGTCATGCATGGCAACCCTTGTTTCGTCCTATGCAGCAGGCTCTTATTCTTCGGGATCCCACCAGATGGAGGCAGAATGGCATGTATCTGCCGTTGCCATCAACGTGGGCATCACAAGCTTCTGTTGTGGTTTCGCTATCGCCCCTATGGTACTGGCTCCATTTTCGGAGATTAATGGTCGCTATCCTGTTTTTGTATTGTCAGGCATTCTGTTTGTTGTGTGTCAGATCTGCTGTGCAGTAACTCAATCATACGCGGGAATGATAGTAGCAAGGTTTTTTGTCGGCTGTGGTTCGTCGGTCTTCTCATCCATGGTTGGCGGAGGTTAGTATGCCACAAAAGCCATCTAGTTTGGCATCAACTGACAATCGGGCTCTAGTCGTCAGCGATATGTATCACAGCAAGGAGCGAAATAATCCAATGGCCCTCTTTTCCGGAGGCGCCCTGTTCGGCACTGGATTAGGACCTTTGGTCAGTGGTTTTATAGCGCAGCATACCACCTGGAGATGGATATTCTGGGTCCAAGTTATGACGAACGGTATCTTGATGGCAGCATTTGCTCTTTTCTACAGTGAGGTATGTTCCGGTGGTTGATTGGGGCTCGCTAATCCTAAATAACGTGAACTGATCTATCAACAGACACGAGGCAACATCGTTCTCAGCAGGAAGGCTAAAGCACTAAATGCTTGGTATGCCAAATGTGAAGAGATGGGACACTTTGGCTTAGAGCTCGTTGTTCCAGATCTGCAGAGTCCGGCCAGGCCTCAACGTATCCGCTGGAAAGTCAAAACTGATGAGGATCGACAATCTATTGGACAGATGGTTCAAATCTCGGTCTATAGACCATTCCATTTGCTTTTCACCGAGCCAGTGGTCTTCTTCTTCTCTTTGTGGGTTAGCTTTGCGTGGACCGTTCTGTATGCGACATTCACATCGATTCCTCTGGTATTCAGCCGAAGTCACGGCTTCAGTGTCGAGCAGTCAGGTAGCGTTTTCTCTGTTCTGTCAATTGCCACGGTCATTGCAACTATACTGTCAATATGGCAGGAGAAGCTTCTTGGCAATGCAATAGCAAGACGAGGTGAAAAGAAATCAACAGACTCACTGGGCGGAACAGCCACGCAGACATCGCGGTTTACGCTTCGCAGACTGGATCTTACCTCACCAGAAGCTCGCTTATACTTTGCATGTGCGGAAAGTGTCCTGCTACCTATCGGCCTATTCATGTTTGGGTGGACCCAATTCCATTCCATACACTGGATCGTCCCAACCATTGCCCTTGGTCTCGCAACCATGGGCATCTTCTTCGTCTACCTGTCGACTTTCAACTACCTAGCAGACACCTACCACCGTTATGCCTCCTCAGCCCTTGCTGCACAGTCGTTCTGCCGAAATATAATTGGTGGCATTTTCCCACTGTTCAGTAAGTCTTCCTTCCCGCAACCCTGCTTTGTCTTTCGCAAAGCCTCTCCAAGCACACCGATATGCTTTGAGGTCGTTCAGTAATCTCGCATGAGTACTTAAGCTGATGTTTCTCGTCTCTATCTAGCGGTGGCGATGTTCAACAACCTTACCTTCCAAGGCGCAGGCTCTCTCCTGGGTGGTTTAGGCGCTCTCTTGACGCTTGTTCCATGGGTCTTAGTCTACGCCGGCCCGACGATCAGAGCGCGAAGCAAGTTCGCAAGTGAGATTATGTGAAGCCGTGATTTTTGCAGGTTTGTTATAACCCACACACTTTTGTGCATTTTAGATGTTAGGAAAGTCCTGCTTGTTTGATCAGAGATGGGGGTTCTGGGTGTATATTCCGGTATCAGAAAATTGTCCCCACGCAGCTGCGGACATTTGTCAGAATATAGAACACGCACACGGATTGGTCATTCATTGTTGGTTAGCACCGGCCTCAAGCGGCGACAAGAACATCTAATCGTGCAGATTGAATACTGTAAGATATAAATCTAGCGATGTGTACTGCTTTTACATACGATGGAGAGAAACACTATGGGTCTGTACATATATGCGCTAAATGGCAATTTGGATAGTAGGATAAATTTAATTACTATAACGCTCAAAAACGTAAAGTTAAAGGCTTATTAAGGTTCTTCTAATAGTACTCGAGAAATATTCGTTGTAAGCAATTCGCAGTTGAAAGTTCCGGACTACCTTAGAAATACAACTTAAAACCCAACCAACTCATTCTCGGCGGGGAGAAGCCCCCCCCCCCCACATTGCTTTATCAAACACCGCTTATTGCCTTATTGTGTAGAGCTTTTTGAGATAGGAGATAATGGGCTGTCAAATGAGATCGAACAAAAGAAGAGGAGAAGCAGGGACAAGATAAAAAGAAAAGGTTCATGAAAAGAAGAAACGAGCCAGTAAATAGATAAGCTTCCAGTAAATTATTCCCTTTTTCTTCTAACTGCACTTTGGAATGAAAATGAGCTGGAATTCAGCTGCTTGATATACTAGAAAACCGTGCCTTTCAAATACATCAAGATAGCTGTTAAGATTTATTTATTGTTTACAGGCTGCCTTGGTGTCAACATACAGGATGGATGTTGGTTTCTTCATGCCTGTTGCTTGTAAACCGCGGCGTTGAGCTTGCTTTTTTTATGCCTGTCAAATCGGAGGCGGAGCTCGAATGCACATATTGCAGGCACGTGAGACATAAATTAGCGGTCAGTGATTCAAGGTTGCAGTCAATAATGTCGCCATACTTGCGACACTTTCCCATGCTTTTCCTTCTTCCCCTCCTTCATCCTCTCTTCATCCCGAGGTTGTTCGTGACGTCTTGGCTGAACGTTAATCTAGCACGAACAATCTATCAAGCCAGCCCCCAAACACCCGAGTGGCCGTTTCCATCCAGGCCTCCCAGCCCATGCCCCGTCCCTTCTTTCATCCCGGGGCCAGTCCGGGACAGGCCGGCCGGCGAAGAACGTCGAAGGCCCTGCCAAGGGAAATAAATTGCAAAGAAGGAATTCACACTGCCAGGCACCCCAGAAGACCCATGTGCCCATTTCCCACGAGCTACTCTATCTGAAGCACGCTCTCAGCCCATACGCTCGTTTAGCGCGACAAGAAATTGGCCGTGAATCAGGCGTGTCAAGTTACTGGATGGATGGATGATATCTCTCCCGGTTTCTTTTAGCCTTTTAGCTTCTGCTTTTATTCTCTTGGTGGGTGCACGGTGAAGAAAGTAGGGTAGACGAGGGGATCACTCGTGGTTCTGTTCTGCTCGGCAGGGCGAGAGGTAAGATGCTAGATTTTTGGTCTCCAACTCGTGGTCTAGACGAATGTGGAGATTCTTTCGTCCTGTTGGTGAAGTTGTCTGACGTGCCCTGTCTTTGGGCCATGGGTCACTACCTGGTCTGTCGAAAACCGTTGAAGATCGCGTCCCCGTTGGTTGGATCGCCGGACAATTTCACAAAGAGTTTCGCAGCGGAGTTATGCATGGTTTGTGTAGCATGCAGTGGCCTGCGTTCATTATATCTCCGCGAGATGAGCGAGATGAGCAGAGATCAGACGAAGCACGTTGGAATTTACTATTGATCTCGAAATCACGCTATTCACCTTGTCATGTCCTGGAATTTCCTGTCGACGGCGGCAACCAGCAACCTGGATGGAAGACCTGCAAGGAAAGTGAGCTGATACAGTAGCTACCGTTCCTTATTCCTTGAGTCAAAGCGATGATGATCCCTCGCTGTCGCCTCTAACATCCATTCTTGAGAGAAGAGGCATCGGCTCCAAGAGCGGTGGTCAGACAATAACATGCTGGTTGCGGTGCTGATCCTTACTGGATTTCTAGCGGTGTCGAGGCGTGGCGGATGCACCTCGTGGTGAATGCAAAGAGACAAGAAAGAAGAGGGAAACGAGGCAGAAGGGGGGCATTCCAGATGTCAACGTCTCCATATAACCTCGCCTCACCCAGGCCAGGTACGGGAGAGCAGCCAAGAAAATCCTCCCAATTCACCGTCAGTCAAGGCGCCCCCATCCAGATTGACGGAGACGAGCACTCTTGTTCGGGTCTCCCTTCTCGTTTCATCCGCCGGAAGCCAGGCCTTCGCTCATCCTGTCGTGGGTTGGTCGACGATCTCTCGCTTTGGGGGCTGGATGGCCGCGAAAATGACATATGAGACAAGGCTGGCTTGGATCGAGGGAAGGTCCCCAATGCTCGAGTCTTGAGCAGGCTTGCTTTAGAGCCATGGCTTCCAAGCTTGCTGGAAATTTGAGACGGGATGGCGGAGGCATTCCCCTGGGCAGCGCATACGCGAACGTTCCCACGGTCTACGGGGAGCGGACAAGGGGGCCACGACAAGCACTCACTCCCTTCGTATATCACCACCTAAAACTCATGTAACGGCGTGTCATATTCTGGCAGCGCAGGTAAAGTGGTAAGCTTTACTAGTGGAGCATGTCATTTTAGAGTTCGATCAGTGCCGTATATCACGGCTGCAAATAGGAGGACCTCCGGTATAATCTGCACGCCACGCAAGTACAAGACAAACCATGCATCTTATTGCCCGGCATAAGTTTGTTATTGGCTCGCCGTGGGCGCCGGTCAACTACCGTGTCAACTCTGTCACACAGCAGCCACTGTACGTGAGCGTTCGCCGTCGTCGTCGGGAGAGAACAAATACCTCGGTGGGCGTTGCGGCGTGGTGGAAAGCGGCTGACTGAATACGAGACGGGGAACCTGGCAGAGGCGCGGTGATATCGGTGACATTATTGACAGAAACTTCTATGGAGGCCATCGTCCTGGTCTATACCTAACTGAGCCCTTCCTCGCGTGCCTCTCCCGGAAAGACATAATCGATGGCAGAACGGTTCCCCATGGCATACTCCCGTCCATTCCGTATGTCCGTCTTCCTCAGGAGACACGAACCGTGGTAGAGGAAGTCATCCATGTACACCATCATCTTACACGCTTGTCTTGTGCGGCCACCACAGGGAAGCCGAGGGAGACATCCAAAGCAATATCTGTACAGGAGACAGCCAGGATCGTGGACGGAGCGCAGCGAGATGGACCGGGGCGGGCTGGTCCAGTTCTAGGTAGCACGGGATGCGCTAGGCTCAAAGGGGCGCTGCCCTTCGCACGGACGCGACGTTCTGGTTTGGGCACCCACCTGCACTAGCACCACCACCACCACATCATCCTCACATCACGACCCATCACCTCACCACTTTACCGGGGCACACGCAATACCTACCGACCTGGCTGTGGCATCGCAGCATTGTTGTCCGCCTACCCTGCCGCTCAACGCAAGAGACCTTGCCCAGCTTTGTCAACAGGAGAATATCAGCCGCCTGCCTTCCCGCGCTTACCCCTCGACGAACGTGCCAGGTCCTCTCGCTGCCAATCCCTTGATACCCACACGCACAACCCACGTTCATCCCACCACGCAGCGTCCCAAGCCCAAGCATAGCGTAGTACAGCACTGCACAACACAACAGCACCAGAGCACAGCGTGGCCGATTCCTGCCCTCATCCCTCCGTCCAATCTACAACGACCCAGCACGCCCCTGGGGCATTTGCGACGGTGGAACAGACCCTGCTCCCGCTGCGAAGTGATCCGCCCGATCTTCGTTATTACGGAGCGCGAGAATTTGACACCAGCGTAGTTCGAACAAAGTTAGACCCACGCTCCAGGTATATTCCTACGGTGCCGTAGGGTAGGTCAGGTAAGCTCCGAATCATATATCCTTGGCTGGCTGCCCGTCCTTTGCTGTAGCTGTCGAGCCCTTTGTGTGCCTCGACAGCATGAGGTATCATGCCAAACAAGCTAACTCTGCGCCCATCAGGGTCGCTCGACTCCTTCACGTCCTCCGACTCGGAAGCTGAAGACCATTATACCAAGTCTGACCGGGGCGACTTCTTTAACGGTGTGCGTAGAGGCTTCAAGAACTTGGGCTCGGTGTCACTGGGAAGTCGAAACCGGCCAGCAGAGATCCAGACGGGAGGACGTACAACGCCGGCGTTCGGAACCGGTTCTTCCTGGTCAGCTGCAGAGCAGACGCCCACGACACTTTGGACAAGGCCGCAACAGCAATATGAGCGAGGAGGTGTGAGCAGGCAGAGCAATCGCGAGAAGCCATTACCCAAGACGCCGCAGTCACCTCCGATACACGAACTTCTAGACACCCCATTTTCTCCCCCTGATTTCTCGACATACCAGTTCGACATGTCTCGATCGGCGGCGAGCGGGAGTAGGACAAGTACGATGGATTCGACTACATCGATACCCTCCTCACAGATGTATGATTCTGGCTCAGCACACGTATCAAGCACGTATCTAACCGACGCTAATAGTAGCCAAAGTTCTATAGCCAGCTCGAGCCGGCAGGAGCACGACGAAAACACTCAAGATGTTACGACACCGAGGAGTAATGCGCCTTCTTCAGCAGGACCATCGCCTGCCATGGCACAACCTCGATCCGCAGGCGGCGTTGCAGTGGGTACCCCAGGCGGTCCGTCAACCCATCTTTCGGGGTTAATGTGCAATGTCCATCGAACAACCGGAAGGGAGCCACATCCCCTGGTTGGTGCTACAACTACCATTCTAGGAGACAAGTTATACGTGTTTGGAGGACGAATATTGTCACGGACGAGACCGGCTCTCACCTCGGACTTGTATGAGCTGGATCTGATACGACGGCACTGGACGAAGTTGGAGACCGGTGGTGATATACCTCCACCGAGATACTTCCACAGTGTCTGCCCTTTGGGTGACACTAAGCTTGTGTGCTATGGTGGAATGTCTCCTGCACCGACACAAGCGCAGACACCTGCTAGTCAGGCAAACCCAGATGCGCAACCAGAAGTGGTGGTAATGTCGGACATCTATGTATACGACGCGCCGTCAAGAACGTGGACTTTCGTGCCAACGCAGGACACGCCTCAAGGAAGGTATGCACACTGCATGACCATTCTGCCTTCTTCTGCAACATTCTCGTCCGTAAATGCTCCCTCGTCTGCGATCCAGCACAATCCACCGTCGGCAAATCCGAACCAGGGTTCGATCGGGGTAAATATTGATGGTACGGGCGGGGCGGAAATGGTGGTTGTGGGAGGCCAAGATAGTGCCAATCACTACATTGAACAGATCAGTGTCTTCAACCTACGAAGCTTGAAATGGACAAGCACACAGCCGCTAGGGAAGAGCTGCGGCGCCTATCGAAGTGTGGTTGCGCCGGTTTCAGGCGCGGTATCAGCTCGAATTGGTAAGAGCAATTCTCCAAAACAGTCGGAAAATGGCGGTATCAGCCAAGAGGCAAAGGAACCCGGATCCTCGATGTTGATATACTCAAACTACAACTTTCTCGACGTCAAATTGGAGCTACAAATTCGGGCTCCAGACGGAACCCTGTCCGAAAAGCCCATGCAGGGTTCATTTTCGCCGCCAGGCCTTCGATTTCCTAATGGCGGAGTGATTGATACGAATTTCGTCGTCAGTGGTACATACCTCACCTCATCAAAGCAAGAATATGCACTTTGGGCTTTGGATTTGCGGACATTATCTTGGAGCCGTATTGACGCTGGAGGCAGCGTGTTTAGCCAAGGCAGTTGGAATCGTGGCGTCTTGTGGAACCGCCGCAACACGTTTGTCATTCTCGGCAATCGTAAGAGGAGCCTTGTGGAAGATTACAACCACCGAAGAATCAACTTCTCGAATGTCTGTATGGTTGAATTGGAAGCCTTTGGTTTATATGACAACCCAAGGAAAATGACACCCATGTCCGGGTTTGTTTCTGCTAGTACTGCATTCAATGCTCCGTCTCTTAGCCTCAGTACCAAAGCAGGCTGGGCAGCTGGTGGACGTTCGCTTTCTAAAGCTGCTGAAGAGCTAGGCCAGGCTGCTCTCGGGTTGAAAGAATTGGCAGATATGGATATTCTGTGTGCAGGAGGTGAACGTATTCCCGTGAATTCTCGCATTTTGGCGAAGAGATGGGGGCCTTACTTTATACAGCTTCTACGTGAGGGAGCAGCTACTCAGGATGGCAATGATGCAGCAACACTTCGGCCGGACACTCTCTTTCGCCATAATCCAAGTCGGAACAGCAGCATAACAATCACTCCAAGTTTGGGAGCCCAGTCGACAAGTACTAATGCTACATTGGTCAACAATTCTGTCGCAGCAGGGCCATCTAATCCCATGGATCCATCAGCATTTGCGAACCCTCCCGACTCCACATCACTGCCGCCTGCGTCCAGGCCAAGAACGCTCTATCTCCCTCATACTCAGCTCACACTCCAAGCTCTGCTGCATTTTCTATACACGTCATCTCTACCTCAATCCCAATCTCCACTCTGCACACCTCAGATTCTCTGCTCTCTTTTACAATTAGCAAGACCGTACAAGGTCGATGGTCTCCTTGAAGCTGTTGTTGAAAGACTGCACCATGTCCTGGATTCGAGAAATGCAGCTGCAGTCTTCAATGCCTCTGCCATGGCGGCTGGTGGTGGTCGCGCTACTGCATCTTCTTCACTACTGCGTGGCTCATGGATAGCGCCTCCGAATGTTAATTATGGCTTGGATAATGGCTACGGCAACGGACTGACCACGGATCGAGACGGCATCATGGGTGATTTGGCTCAACGAACGAACCAACAACTACGAATCAATACCTCGGTTGGTAATCTCGGGACTGGAGCTGGTGGACGGCGACAAGAGGATGAGGATACTATGAGTGCTGCAAGTAGTGTAGCTAGTGAACTCAGCGGTAGTGAGGCAAGTGGAACGACGGGTACGAGGAACACGGGAACGGACGGAGAAGTCTGGCAAGGGGATATAAGTGCTGTCATCGGGCTACAGAAACGAGGCCTGAGGGGACTAATGGAAGGCAGGCGCTTAAGAGAGCGAGGGCTCAGTGTTGGACCTCAAGGCCAAGTAAGAGATGGGATTCCGGGTCGAGTGGGACTTGGTATTGCCAGTGGATAAGCATTTTTTGGAACTAAAATCTTGCATAGCATAAGAAGGGTTCTCATTTCCATTTGACATCCTGGCATGTTGCAATGGCGCAACTGTGGCCTTCTTTTTCTTTAATACATGATAGAGAGGCTATTTAGATGACGAATGATGAATGTTCTGCGGTTCAAACCTTTTGCAGGTAGATTGGGCGATCTGACGTTTTTATCAACGGGTATTTTTTTCCCCTTCGTTTCATGCTTTCAAAGTACTAAATAGAGCGTGGAAGTAACACTTTATGCATAAAGCAGGAAAGAAACTTATCTAGTCATGGGAAGCAGAGAATCATCTTAGATTGCTTAGTATCTGAGCCCGCTTTTGAAATCATGCATTCAGCTATGGAGTGTCTTTGAAATCCAATTCCTGAAGCCCCAGATTTCAGCGCGTCAAAACTAGGGGAGGCGAGATCTCTTCCATCCCCAATGAAAGCAACACCAAGGCAATCAACAGAGACTCTTTCCCCCGTTGTTCGCAAGAAATGAAACTTAAGTTGCTGCGTCATTGTCTTCTGTTGCGTGTGCCTTACAGTTTCGCAAGCTCAGCTTTCCTCGGCCCCACGTAGCCAAACAAGTACGCAGCTATCTTCCGCATCTGGATCTCTTCACTTCCTTCAGTGATGCGATACCGTCCTAGAGAAGTTAGTGGTTCGCCTGGGATGGGTTGGGCACGGCGTCAACTTGCTGTGATGGCGATAGATATGCTCGAAGCTACGCACGCGAGTTAGTGGATGTGCTGCACTGATCTTCGATTGCAGGGGGGCAGATACTTGCCTTTTGTGTCTTGAATATCCTATGCCGCCTACAAGAATGTGAGCTCGGTAGTTGCTTGGATTGGGATACGTACCGTGGATCTGCATCGCTCTATCTGCAGCTTGCGTGCACAGGCGGTTCGCCCAGTACTGACATCGTTCAGCGTGAGAACTCATCCTATCTCCCACGGATGGAAAGCCCAATCATACATTACACATGGATACTTTATCACCCAGATCCCGCTCGATCTCCTTCTGGGTCAAGCCGTCCATCTGCGCGGCCGTCCTCAAGATCAACAGCTTCAACATCTCCACCTGCGTCGCCAATTCCACGACCGGGAACTGGATCCCTTGATTCATCGCTAACTCCTTCCCAAACGGCTTCCGGGTCCGCGCATACTTGATGCTCTCCTCTATGCAATACTCCGCTGCACCGAGTGAGCTAGCCGCCTGTCGAATGCGATTCTCATGCACGAACGTCTGCGCAATGGCAAGCCCCAGACCGGGCGTGCCCAGGACCGCCGAGTCGGGCACGAAGGCATCCTGGAACGTCAGTGTGGCGTGGTCGGTGGGCATGTTGAATGTCCACTCGAAGGACTCGATGTGGAAGCCGGGCGTGTCGCGGGGCACGAAGAAAGCCGTGATGCCGTGGGCGTCGCCGGCTTTGCCGTGCGTGCGGGCAAAGACCAGGCAATGCGTGGCTACGTGCATGCCGGTAATCCACATCTTGCCGCCGTTGATGGTCCATCCAGCGATGCCATCCTTGGTCGCCTTCTCGGCGTGCGTGAACATGTGCGTGGCGTCACTGCCGTGGTTGGGCTCCGTCAGGCCAAACGCGAAGGATCTCCTGCCCTCGAGTCGGCCATGGATGAACTCTTCTTTCTGCTCTACAGAGCGTACATATCTCCAAGTCAGAAACTGAAGTAACGTGATAACCGAGCAGAGCAGAACCAGCACAACAAAACCCCAAAAGACTTAAACTTGGAAAAGTGCAATCCTCCCCTCAAACTGAACTAGAAACCAAGACTCACCGGCCGAACCAAACTCCCTAACCATGAGCACATCCGGGAAGTTGCCCACTACACTATGTTCATTCTGTAAATCATTGGCGAGTCCCAGACCTTTACGAGCAAGATGCATGCGAATAGCAGCCATCCACAGATTCCCCCCATTACGGCCCCCATACTCCTCAGGCAAGCAGAAACGATAAAACCCAGCGTCATCAGCCAGCTTTCTGCAAGCTCTGAGCAGGTCCTCCCAGTCGGAACGCGGGAGGCCGCCGTGATCCCAATCGGTACGAGCATGCTCGCGTCGGTGGTCGAAAAAGCGGTTGTTGTCGTCCCGGTGTTGGAGCGGGTCGATTTGGGAGCTTATGAAGGCGTCGAGGGAGGAGAGGTACTGAAGGAGGTCTGGCGGGAGGGAGAAAGAGATTGTGCCGTGCGAGGGATTGGGAGACATGATGTGAACTGTGGGCGACTAGATGACCTTTGATGTCGAGGAGATCACCTGACCATTTTGGAGTTTACATATGTAGCCCTGGTTTGTTATTTGGAAAGACGGAGCGTTTTGTGAGCAGCAGGGGACGATATACTTAATGGGTCAGGCTCATAGCAAGAAAATTGTGAGGTCAAACACTTCGTTGGATATTGCGGGGTGATTGCGGGGAAGATTAGCCTCGGAAGGCCTACTGAGAGATTTACAAGGTTACTACCGATTGACCAAGGACTTAGGTGTGAAAGGTTGCATACCTTGTTAAACTGTCAATGTAATCGAGTCAAATCTGCACCGCTACAGACTGCCGCCAACTTACCATCTACCTTGTTGAGAGTGTCGTTTTTACGAATCACGGAGAAGACGCAATGCTATATTGGCTAACTTTTGTTTTATCATATAAACTCGATAGTTAGCAAGTAAAAGTCAAGCCAGCGCCGCGAGATACCACGACCCGTCCATATTTGGATATCTTTCAAGGCACTGCCCCTCCATGCTGCGATGCGATATGCCACCAACGCCGACGCTCAGCGCTCCCAGAACCAAACAAATGAAGACAAAAGCAGAGCCACAGATATCCCACATGGAAAACATACCACACACTATGTTCCGATTTCGTCTAGTTGATCGTAATTCCACCTGGACTCAGTGCCAAGTAGCTAGACACCTTGATGGAGAGTGGTCGATATTTCAAGAATGAAGGCCCGGTGAGCAGTCTTCCGTCCTTGTCGTATCCTACATCGCCCAAGCTCTCACTTCTCTCGAGAAAACGTGCCTCTGGCCGAACTCTCGTCAAGGCGTTTATGATCTGCTCACTCCATATGCCGGTGCAAGTTCCCTTCTCCATTTGGAAATAAGGATTCAAAGGAGGAGCTTGAGATTCTGGACAAGGTGTTAGCAATAGACGAAACAGTTGCCGGATGAAAATACCAAGATCAATGAATCTTATCCTCAAGAACTCCAGTGCTGCTAATCTCTCTAAAGACCGTACCCCTGAGGTAACAAGAGACTCAAATGCTGCAATAAAAGCTATATCCGTGATTCCAGATCCATCGTTCCACTGCATGCTTGGTCTGCAGCAGTTCTTCACGACAAGATCAACACTCTTCAGACGTGTCGTACGGCTATTTGACACCTGGGCTGCAGCGTCAAAAAAGGAGTGACAAACTCGGCCGGTGTATACAAGATATTCAAGAGTGGGCACTGATCGTGCCATTTGAATACAAAAATGTGTCTGTTGACCAACTTTTCGGAAGAAAGAAGGGCACATTGATTCTCGTCTATAATCACCCTCTAGACATATGTTAAGATGGGTAAGATTCTGCGGTAGATGGGGTAATATTGTGGCCATCGACAGATATGCTTTTGACTTCGGCTTTGCATAAGACCCATGCCACTCGTTCAGCATCGGAAGAGCATCCGCAATGGTTTGGAAGTCCTGATTCGATCTGATTAGGTTCCACTGCCCTTTACATACCAGTGTTCTGATTGTATCAATTGTTGGCAATCTAGATCCCTCCGGAGTTCCAGATCTGAAATGCTGAACCATTGGTGGCTTTTTCCTCTCCCCTCCTTCCAGAGTCAAGATACAGGCCTCACCAAAGGTCATTTGCACGAATCTGAAGATTTCTTCGAGTGAACAATTGTTGGAAGGCGTTTGGTATGTAATCGTATTGGCTGGCTCTATTCCCAAGTGAACTAGAGGCCGTATAAGATTCGATCGCTCAGGTGTACTGTTAGGGATTCGAGGGCTGTTCTCAGAAGGGAAGTTCTTTTGCTGAAAAACAGGGAACCAGAATTCGATATGCTTGATATATGAGCAAAGATGCGGATGTTCGGCGAAGTATAGAGTGGCTTGGTTGATCGAGTCTCTGCGCAGGATTAGAATACTCCATCAGACTTACACCATGTTCCTTACCTGGTGCCCTTGATTTTCAAGTGCCGGTACAGCCGATCTTGAATCAAATGCCTCCATGTATTGCTGACCAGTGCGAGCTCAGAGACCTCCCGCCGTCTTGAATGTCGTAACGCTGAGTTCCACCCACGCAACACTTTCGAGCCACCCGAAGGATTATTTCTCGCAGATGCCGACGCTCGAACACCAAATAAGTGGTCTAGAATGCATTCGTGGATTTCGGTGGGGAGATTACACAATGTAAGTTCCGAGGAGATCGTCGGGAAAGGTTCAGCAAAGATAGCGTTTGTGTCGTCTAGTATTGGCCCACTCTCACGCCATGAGCACTGGATATCTCCCTCCAGAAGATCTTGCTTGGGGAATGGTGTACTACTGGGTCGCGTTGGCGGGATGATATCGCTGACCTTCAGTTGCTCCAGAGTAATGCTTCGAGTTGCTGTGGGGGTTGACGGACCCGGAGTAACGGGTGTCGACGCAGTTGTTAGTAGAGTGAGAGGTGGAGCCTGAATGGATTCTTCATCGCGAGGGGAGGTGTCTGCAAACATCTTGCCCCTCCTTGCTACTCATCCACTGGGCTGTATTGATATGAATGTGTTGCGCTTCATCAACGTTGAAAGGCGGCCAGGATGTAATTAAGGAGAGGTGTCGGCCCGCAGAGTTTCGGACGGTGTCGATTGGGTCTCTGCCAACTCAGACAGAGTCTTCAATCTTGCAGGAAGGTGGGAGGCCGGTCAGAGAGGCAAAGATGTGGTGGCAGTGTCTCGTGGCGTGTTTTGTCTGGTCGGAGAGGACGGCGTTTGGGCTGTGTGCAGGATATTCTGCAGCGTCTTGCAGGTTCAGATGATGCTGATATCAAGATTGCTTGCGGAGCAGTATAACAGGAGGTAGATGGGATTAGCTGACGAGAAGGATGCGAGGAGATTGACGTTGATCGCAGATTGCAGTGCACTCTATCGTGTATCGTGCCGCTGTCTCCAACGGCAATGCGGGCTGACGGGCTATGCCAAATTCGTCGGGATCACCTCAGGGATTTTGCATTAAGCGGTGCGGCCAAAAGGGACATCTGCAGCTCAACCCACAGATACCAACTCAATGCGTATATCCTCATTTGTTACGGAGTAAATCACTGCGAATAAGCAGCATGAAGAGAAAGCCACGGAGCTTGCATATTTTGTGGTGAGCAATATGCTATGCTTTTGCTGCCGGTCCTTAAGGTTACTGGCATACATAATCCCATTTCCCTTGCATTTTTTTCCCAAAGTCAAAAAACGGATTTACTAGGCATACCGGTACACATAACCAGACTGTCACTTCCTTAAGCGTGCAATACTCAATCAGCGACAGAGACTCAAACAGCGAAAAATCACAAAAAAAAAAAAAAAGACCTTCTCATGAATGAGGATTTATAGCTGATATGATCGTGGCAGGGCTCGAACCTGCGACCTGCTCGGATCTTTGAATGTAAACGAGACGTGATAACCACTACACCACACAATCAATGTTGCAGCTTAATCTGTGCTGTTGTCTCAGATTTGCTAATCTAAAATTATATTATGTGTGCGATCCTAGAGGACGGCCAAGAGTACATACAGAGATCTTAGCGAGTCTTGTCTGGATCCGGATCTAGACCGGTTATAGATAGTTTTAGTTACTTATAGAATAGCAGTACCGTATATAGTATAAATCAAGCTAGTAGGTAGAAAAAGAAGTTAAAAAAATAAGATTATAAGGTATGTTATGTATAAATGAAACTTATATTATCTATATAGCTAAGTCCTAATCTTAATCAGGTACCTATATCAAGACCCTAATCAGACCCTGATCATACCCTAATCAGACCCTAATCAGACCCTAATCAGATCCTAACTAGACCCTAGCCCAGATTACAACTAGTCCTTAACTAGTCCTAGCGTAATTATCGTAAAATATACCTTTCTAACTACTGACCTAACCCTAATCTAACCTCTCTAACTCTAACCCTTTTATATACCCTTTAAAGGATATTATAGAGAGAAGAAAAGGAGAAATTGCTTGTCCGGGCCTAGCCCGGGTCCAAACTAGACTCGCTGAGATCCCTGTATGTACACCTAGATTTTTAGTGTGATTTTGTCTCGCTGATCGCTTTAATAATATTCCGCGGTTGTCATAGCTTCCACGACGACCTTGTGGGTTTGCTTCTCTTGTTACTAGTCAATTCTACTTTATTCTCTGTTATTAGATCCTCGCATAGCGACCATGGAGGCAGCGTCTGTATTTAAGCATAGCTAGGTCGGAAAGACTCTTAGTCTTCATACCAACTTACCATGAACGAACCAGTGAGTCTTAGCGGCTCTGCTCTATACTCGATTAACACCGCCATAGAGTTGATCTCGGTGTACTTAGCTTGCACAGAGGACTTCCAGGCCATCATCTCCAGCGAGCCACTCACCCTACCAGAATACTCTCTTCGGCAAGATTGGCTATGTAGTGTTCCCATCCCTGGAAAGTCCGACGCCTTTCAAACGGACGCCGATTGGCTCCGCCATTACCACGCACGCCAGCTCGAGGCCGAAATCCTTCCCCGAGCAAGAGCCATCTGCGAGAATCTGCCCTCTACAACGCTGCCCGTCTGGTATACCTCGGTGGCGCCGTATCCTACATTCGACAAGGCATAGGAGGATTTGAACGAGACTATCTTTCGGTATCAGGAGATACGCCGGCGGATACAGGACTTTGGCAAGATCTACGAGTAGCAATACATCGAGCTAGTGGGTCGGGGCAAGGCCGTACCACTCGCCGCTCCCCAGGACGCCTCTCGGCTCCTGGCAGCTAGTTGTCAGTGCCGCTCGCTTCTATCCCATACCGCGGTGGAAGGGGCTATCCTCTTGGAGATCGATCGGCTGCTGCGTACTAACCGCCTGCTCCTAGCTCGACTCGCTCTCGACCGGCCCGATGCAACCACCATTATCGCCGAGCAGCACAACCTAAATCCCGATGACCTACAGCCGTGCCACATACTCCGGCCCCTAAAGAGGGTAGTCCATGGAGCCGACGTTGCACCGCCCGAGCAGCTTATTGCTATCCAGTCCCCGATTACCGACGGCCTCGAGTCCAACGGGTCCTTTCACGACCACGATCGACGTCTGCTCCTCCAAGTACCAAGTATCGTTCAAGCTATCGACTCCTCCAAGTTTGAAAGGGTCTTCGCATGCTTTGCCAACATCAACCGTAGGCGACGTCGAAATACTTTGAAAGTAACCTACCGACCGGCTACTATACCTGGAAGTAGGCTGGCGACGACGCTATGTTCTACGATCATGGATCAGGATAACTTATTACACGACAACCTCTTCCATGCTTATACGATGTTTCAGCTCCTCAAGGAGGGCACAAGTAGCGAACTGACCGTACAGGCCGTTGAGCACTTGTAGCAACGCCTGATCGCTATTGTTGCGATCCTCTATGGCTGTACCTCCGAGCCATGCTTCTTCCTGACCACTATAGACCGCCTCCTCCAGCAGCTCCATACCCACTTTGGTAGGATACCGCCCGATCAGTCTAGTCGACCCTGCTAATCTCGTGCCAGGGTACGAGCTAAGCACCGACGGCGCCCCGTCCACCTCGGCCCGGCAACTTCGCCGTAATATACAGATGCAGGAGCTCGCCTTGTTTGTCCACGGATGCGCGGTCAACGCCGTCGTCAACTCCTAGCGACCCGTGATCAGCAAAAACCAGTCGCCCTTATCCGTATACCAAAGCCTTGCATAGAGGAACACGTGTGCTATCTACAACGACGCCTTGGTCATGACCGATCAAGAGCCCCTAAGAATTAGTATTAGGATACGGGATACCAGAGTCGGAAGCACTCTCGTTCGGGCAGATATCTCGAGCAACCGTAGCGGGGTATACGCCTGCTTTTCATGGTTCATGACCTTGAGTCATACCAGAAACCCACTGTACCGATCTTGGAGCTATGCCCTCGGCCCATTCCTCTTTTATTTCGCTAACATATACCATCCTCGGTGCAAGCTCTTTCGCGAGAAAGTCACGGATCTCGCCTAGTTCTCTCTGGCCGGACGTGCTCCTTAGCATGTACCACGTTTACGGAATCACTACTAATGGCTTTGGAGCTTGGAGTGAGATTCTTTGGGAGATCTCAAGTTGTATTCTCACGGACGCGCGTAAGCAGGCGGGATCATCGCACGCCTTCGTAAGCGGTAGTTATGTTATACGACGCTCGTGATCGGCCTACTAATCAGAGTGACTTGCGCCTCTACTGGAATACTCGTATGTTTGGATGCCGGTCAAGAGGTCTAAGGGCAGGGCGACGGGCCTAGTTATACGACCTCAGCCAGATCGCCATTTCACAGTCCGTCAGTTAGTAGTTTTGCTCGCCACCTCATTAGACGCGAGAGAATAGAACACACGAGACGTTTGTAGTCTTCCGCGAATCTCCTACCTCTCCCTCCGTGTGCTCCTACCCGACAGCTTCTTGGTTATCGAGCGAAGAAGAAACGTAGGGACCATATTCATACGATGGAACCCCCTATAACTTTCCACAACAGGGCTTGAAGGCCTAGAGACGACTTAGACATTCGCTGTAGATCCATGCACTTAGGCAGCTAGGTGTATAGGATATCTGTTCCTCTAACCTACAATGACTGTCCCTCGTAACGCTCGTGCCCTCCTGCCTCCTTGAGACTCACGTACAGTACACGGGAACGATCATGGGTGGATCCCGAAAGCGCACTAGAGTACTACTAAGCTCTAGTAATGTACCTTCCGAGTCAAATACGACTCGTGGTTATGGCCAGGCGGGTAATCCGGTTACGCAGCGTGGGGCTGGTATTTTTGGTGACGACAAGGATAAGGCCGGGGACGACGATATCACGGAGAGCAAGAAAGAATGTGACGTGACGAGCCAGGAGGAGGGTGGAGATCAGACCTTGAAAATAGAAACGGCCTACGAGGAGGACGAGAAGCACAGTTCGGAATCTTGGTCGGCTTTATCTAGGAGGAGGGTCAAGCGTCGGAAGCAAATCCTACGGCGTCGGGCCCCCGTCACTCGAGCAAAACGTGCTCCTGCTACCTCTCCGAGCCGCAAGGGTAGTGGAGCGGACCTCGCAAGCGTAGTATCCTCTCGCGAATCGACGTCAAATCGAGAAGCCGACGGCGTACTAGAGCTATCGCTACCCAAGCCAAAGTCAAAACACGGGCGACATCGCGCGGTTTACACATTACCTCCTTCCCGGAAACTTGATGTCTACAAAGAGAAGATCATCGACTTGCACCATTAGGGCAAACTCGGAGGAGACATCCGAGACTGGCTCCTTAGAGAGCACGGTACGGTCGTGTCGGCGAACACTGTGTACCGGCGCCTCGAAGCATAGGGAGTTCGTGAGCGGGCCTCTTAGAATTACCCGATCAGGAATATCGATGTATACAAGATTCAAGTTGTATAGTGGCACAACGCTAGGACCGATCTTGCTAGGATTACAGCTAAGCTGAACGAGATACTTAATCCAGGGAAACGCGTTACCAAACCGATTGTCTAGAGGAACTTGGACCGATGGCTAGCCACCGCAGAGTAGCAGGCGACCTAGAGACCTATGAGCTGGGTCCCGTAATACAATCTCCTACCCTACCAACCTCGCCCGGTTAACCTTCTTTAGAAAGACGAGCGGGCCATGCTCCGGTCATCGATACGCTAAGCGTATACTACAATAGACCCTCTTACGGGAGACCTGGCTACGGTATAGTCGGAACGCTTGGTGACTACGCTTAGTCTTGAGCCCGCGATCCAGACTCTGATGGTCAAGGAGAAGTTACAGCCCGGTTACCACTGGTCCAACGAGCGCTTGCTCGAGCCTCTGTAGGTGATGGGTATCCAACTCCCCGGTATGTTTACGCACCCCCGAGTCGAGAACGAGGCGGAAATCTTCAAGTTCGTCGACAGCCTAACGCCTCGCGTCCTCGAAGAAGTGGCTGCTACCTTGACGGATCACATCGAGCGGTGTATCACTGCCGCCACAACCGAGCATGGCCAAGCTTACATGCAACCTGCTCTCGCTCTCTGGCCAGCTACAACCCTACTACAATGTGTCATGGACCTGCTCTACACTACTTAGGCTAAGGTTGGCTATATCCGACGTCGGGTCGCGGAAGGCAAGGCGGCCGCCAAGCTCGCCTTCATACCAGAACTTGCCGGGCCTCGGCCAGGCGCTACTCAAGGACCCGAGAGCGAAAGCCCTTACCTGCTAGACACGTGCACCAAGACTGCCCTGAGCCTTCTTCAGACATGGCACACGCTATCCTTCACGCTACAACCTCTGCCCGCGCTAACCTCGGAAGATCTTGAGATAGTTCAGAACCGGTCACGTCCGACGACCGCCCGCGAAGGAGACCCCACAGCCCAGCTCGACGAGGATGACGACGCCTTGCTCCCGGAGACATGCGGAGGGGATAGCGGCGAAGCTTGTACGGCTCCTACAACGTAGGACGACGGCGAGGACCAGGAGGTAGAGCGTAGTCAACAAGTAGCATATGCTCGACTTTTCAATCTGCTATCACAGCGCCTTACGACTCTGCTAAATGGCAAGCAACCATAGGTCTTCAGCGATTGGCGGTCGCCTACTGCTGGCCCGCTACGGGGATTCCCTCCAGCGCGGTTTGGATCGGCTACGTGGGAGCCGGATCCTAGGCTACTTGAACTCGCGCACCAAGAGGCCGAAGGAGACGATCTGCGGTGCTTTGTTGATAGTCGTAGCCTCCCGAAGCCTAGCTTGAACCCCCCGGCCACGATTCTCACCGAGATCACTCGGTACGTCCAGGACCTGACCGAGGCGCAAACGCCAGAGGAAAAGGACGCCTTTCAGAAGATCTGTGACCGGCTCTGCGCTAGCACCTCTCGGCCACCGGAAGCGTAGAAGCTACACGACCACCCTCTCTGGACCACGGTCGCGCGAGACGACGACTAGTGGCACTGTCGACGATTGCTCTAAATGGTAGCCTATCTGAATGCGATACCAGAGAAAGACTATCAGTACTATAAGCGGATGTTGGTACTTGTCTTGGCGGCAGTCGAAGGAGGATCCACCGAAGCGCTCCTCTGGGTCATTGTACTTGAAGGGTTGATGAAGGATCTGTCGGAATACGTCAAAGGTTGTACCTCAAAGAGGCAGGCTGCTGAGCACGGTGGGGAGACGGCGTGTGACGAGGTTCTACGAGAGCTGGTCCTCTTCGCTCATGTAGTAGCGCTGAATAGCATCACCTTGAGATCTCACGCGAAGAGGGATCGCAAGTCTGGGTCTAATGCGCCGTGGGTCTTCCAGCGGTGGTACACCCTTTTGTACTAACTCTAGCCTCGGTGTGCCCATCCCCAATGCCATCGCGTGCTCCCGCATCCTCGCGAAGTCGGCGCAAAAGCCGGGCGTCTTATCTCTGTCGGTGTTGTCGACACAAGACGAGGGTGCCCAAAGGCGAGGTCCTTTGTCTCCACGAACCGCGCTCTAGCCTACGATTGTTTGGTATCATGGACGCGTTTCTATGAACCGAATCTAACGCTGGCGGCAGCCTTCACATGGTATACTGGATGCTTTCATATAGATTCCAACTACAAAAATAAGCGAGGGAAGTGGTTATGGACATACTAGTCTTGACCAGTCATGCAGACCAACCCGGGATCTTTGCGCAACACCCCTGACCGCCAACGGTCGAGTAGTGTATTGTCTCGTGCTGTCTTAGTAGTCGGACGGCAGATATCTGCTAGTGGGCAGATAGCCATGCGGAATCATAAGTACACACGGCCTTGGATATCAACCGATGCAGAAGCTAGGTGTGTATCGGCTTAGGTAGCTATTGACTAGAAGCCAGGGCGGGGGGATATAGGCAGGGGAGGACTTTGGATAAGGTCACCACCCGACGATACGGGAAGTGTAAATAGACTAGTAACCAGTCTCCGATCCGTTCTGGATAGTACCTGCAATGAAGTCGTATCTTGAACTATGACTCCTCTTGGTCTTGTACCACTACCAAGTATATGAAGCCTAGGGAGCGCGGAGTTGGCGGTAGCCAACGCTTGTTAAAGACAAAGTCTATGACGTGTTCTCTTAAGGTATTACTTTTTTGGTACTCACCTGTAACGCGACTAACATAAGAAGCTCTCTAGTTCTGTCGTGGGATTCTACAGATCTGTAAGAATTGCAGGGTCGGTGAGACACAAGGCACGTGAAGGATCCCTAGGGAGTCGAGGAGTTACCACGTGGATGTCACCTAACGCGGCCGTAACAGGCGGTCGCCAACGGCAGTGTTTGTAAATAATTCCCCTTCGTCCTCTTTTTACCCAGTTCGTAGATTCTTGTCCGTACCAGATAAATGCAATTTGTTCTTTCACCTTAATGACTTCGGTGTAGCTACAGCCTTTAGAAGTACAATACAGTACTTTGCGATCTTGGCTCACACGTAGCGGCTTAGCTTCGCGACCTCTTAGTGGTCAATTGCGTCTCGACTACCTCGCCCGCTCACATCTTCTAGGTTGTTCCTCGACTTCGACTTCGAGTACTATTCTTCTATTATTCCCTTGTTCTCTGGAACCAGCTATAGAATCTCGAGTAGGTATACCCCGGTCAAAGTCTGCCAGGTATTTAACCTTTCCTTGCCCACTCTACGAAGCAATACTCTCTGACTATCATCCATTATCAGAATTGCCCTCCTCCTCGCGGGATCTGACTACAGCAGATCCTACGACTAAGGGGAGCGATAGTTTCATTTACCACAGCTAGCAACGGTTGCCCGAGCTACTCTGTAGCCAAATGGAGATGCCACGCGAGTCGCACGACTGGTGATGGATAAGCCGATGCTCCGGAGGACGCTCTGGAGGTAGACGGCCGCCATTTCCTCTTGTCACGGGTCAATATCTACAGGAGAGGCCGGTGGCGTAGATCACTTGGTGCAGATCGGAGAAATACCTCTAGGGAACATTCCGTCGGGCTAAGGGAGTCAAGGGACACAACGGGGGAGGGTAGATCAGAGGAAGGAGGGATCAGAGATGAATGGAGGAAAGGGAGGCGGGTCGGTTCTTCACAGACGCAAAGGCCCCTCAGAGCGATTCAGAAAAGTAAGTTCAAAGCCTACCGATAGAGTCATCTAGCTACTAATTACTCTGAGACCCCGTGGAGTACAAGGACACACAGCAGTAGCAGCAGCAATAACAAATCTACCTTCACCGTTTCCGTCCGCGTGTGCGGGTGTGACCGCAGTTTCGTCGAGGAGAATTATGGAGGTCAGGTCTCAACACAGGACGCTAGAGCATGAAAGTTATAACTGGAAGAGTACAACTCGATGGTCACGGGCCCGATGCCAGACCCTAAACTAGCGCCAATAGCTAATAGCGGAGCTATCACCAATAACCACAACTCATTGGACAAGCCAAGCCCTATTCTAAGAAGCCAGAACTCACTCCACGTAACAAGCCAAACACCATTGCAAATACCACAAAGCAAGACGAGTAGCAGCCATCAATCAGAGGCCACGATCTAAAGGTTGCGACTCATAGCAAGACCCGCCAAGTCTATGCTTCAAGCCACAACTTATAAGCCAAACAACCATTACAAATGCCATCGATCAGAAACCACGATCTAAAGACCGCAACCTCTACAGCAAGACATAGCAAAGTCTATGCTTCAAAGCCACAACTCAGAAGCGACAACCTAGAAGTTACTTCACGGAACAAGCCAAACCACTATTACAAGTACCACAAGCAAGATAAGGACCTATCCATTAGAAGGCCCGATCCAAAGACCGCAACTCAGACAGCAAAACAAGCCAAAGTCTATGCTTCAAATCCACACTGTACTAACCAGAACACACCCCCTACGACAAGTCAAATACCATACCAGTTCCACAGGCCGTGACGAGCAACTGTAATCCAGAGGCTAGCATCCAAAGTCCACATCCCGATATAATACGGCAAGCCAAAACCAAAGCCATTCAAAAATTCTAGCCAGACACCGGTTACGAGCCCGTAATCCTGGTGTCCGCTATAACTAGACTATAACTTGGGACTCCGTACGGAGTAGAAGTACTCGAACGAATAATCGGTATCGGCTAGACCCTACGACGAGCAAATCAGAATCACAAAGTCCTCCGACTCAGATATCAAGAGCAGATATCATCAAGAACCGTGGCAAACTCCTAGTTCCGCGAGCTTAGTATACCGCAAGCAGTTCTCCACTAAAGAGAAATTAGCCTTGCTACTAGTTACCTTCTGGAAATTCTATCAAATCAACTATGGTAGAGATTTGCGCGAGAGTTGTGGTAGGCTACTCTGGAATTGGTTGGCAGTAGTGGCGGCCGCTAAAGCATAGTGGTCTAAATAAAGTGGCTTGTTACCAGGCCGTGGCTGATCAAAAGCAAACTCCACAAAAAGAATCAAAGGGATGGCTCCCCTGATCAGACATGAGGTTGTGGCGAGGTGGAGGCAGCCTCTGCAGATAAGAACGAGGTAGACGGTGCTAGACTTGCTGTCTTTGAAGATTCGGGAAGGGAACAGCGCCTAGTTTACGGAAATGTTCTAGTAGCTTCTACTTAGTATAATATGTAACCGTCAATCATGCAAGCCTGAACTGAAAGCGAGGTCCTGCCAGGTATATGAAATCACGTGATATAATGGCAGATGATACTACTGAGCACGTGCGGGTGGTTCCCGGGAGTGTTCTCTAGCGAAGCGGTATTAGATTCTTACATATACACACGACCTTTCCTAGAGGAGGTCGGTCACGATAACTTATAATATTTCTAATAATCCTGTGACCACGTGGTAGGCAAACATACAAGCAGACATAAATGTAAATAGACCTCCAGGCTACCTTCACTTTTACTCTACATCGTCAATGATGACCTTCTATCGACCCAAGAGTCGTTCCTTGTAACCTTTTTTATATAACATATCATACATCTATGATTAGTAGGACTAACTATGTATAATATGGAGTAGCTTTAATAGTTAATATAATCTTATTACTACTATTTCCATCTAAGCTCTATTATCGATACAGGCTATGAATACCTTTATTACTAGAAATTCAAGAGTCTTATTAAATCGAGAACCTCTAATCAATAAAGAATAGGCTTTCGAAGATATATATTTACTACCCTACTACTAGAGCTGACTTACTAACACTACCTTCGAAGAGGTCTACTCTTTATAGTTGCTCGAGATAACCTGTCGGGGTAGGTGGAAGCTCGAGTACTTACAAAGGCAGATTCGGAGAGCATTACAACATTTTTGTGGTAAGAAGTGATCTAACCAAGAAGAGGCGTTTCTAACCAGAAGTGCATCGTTGTGGGCGACGTCAGAGCAGCGAGAGACACAGCTACCAAAGAAGCCGCGCCCATTCCATGGGCAAAGCTGAAGGAGTTGAAGATGAAGTTTGGACTAACGGGAATGATAGAGGAAGGAGATATAGGAGAGCTGAAGTGGGAAGAGCGTGAGGAAGTGGCTAAAGCTAGTGGTTCTGATCTCCTAAGCCTAGCAAAGGAAATCGGAACACCTAAGCTAATCACTAGACGTCTGCGTTCCAGAACACCCAAACCATTGACAGCGGAGCGTGCGGAGTACCAGGTGAAAAACGACGATGAACAGTTACTGTACGAGGAGGAGATGGATCGAGCTAAGCAAGCACTCGATGAAGATAGCTTTCACAAATGTAGCTGCTCGCGAGATGTCACTACTAGCTAGCAAAGCACTGTAGTCAGCAAGAAGATTTATTTACCAACTACTAATATAAACCTTCTCGGAAAAATGATATCGTTCGATCAAGTCTGTTATCGATACGCTAGAATGATGGCTAGTCATGGGGGACTTTCCACGAAGAGACTACGAGATAAACAGATAGCCAGACGCCTGTAGTATGTTTATAAGCATCGGCTGGAGATTGGCAAGCTGAAGACGGATCTGGAGACTTACCAGTGGTTCCGTATCGCTAACAGACCGTAGCGCCCGTTAGATAGACTAGGTCCATACCGATTCTTGTATGACAGCTAGAAATCGACTTTTGTGTTTGACCAGGAACAGATCTTGGGAGCATGGGACCCTATGATCCAGTTAGAGTGGGACAGCGAGGGTTCGGTCGTACATAGCCTTTTTACGTGGTAGTGGGATACTCTATTGAAGGCGGAGATCTACGATGAGGTGGATATGTATCACCACCATCTAAGAGAAATCAATGATCAGAAGAACCTTGGGTGGTTAAGAAACATATTCTATTCAGTTACCTAGTAACTGATGCGCCAAGATCCTGCTTACTATATGTTATACGCTGCGTTGCGACTAGATCGGGCGTGGAGGTTGGTGTCATATCCGTACTACGCAAAGTACTCGGCTCCTGGCGATAGCACGTACTTCTGCTATATTAACGTGAATATACCAGATCTGCTAGCGAAGGGGCGAGGAGCTACGATGATTCAAGGCACGGTGTCATTAGATAAAGAAGATAAGGAGAACTGTACCTTTATCTTGCCAGGGACGTAGCACAAGCTAGGTGATTAGTGGGAGCGAGTGAAGGCGCGTGGACCGGAGACTTCTGGGTATGTTCACCGCATCACAGATTAGATCTTCACCAAGGAAGATAGTAAGGTGCTAGGTGTGAGCTAGAAAAAGACACCTTGCAAGCCTGGTGAAGTTAGAATCACTCTGCCATCGATTCCTTATAGGGCAACCGGCCTAACCACGAAGCTCCGCCGGACGATGTTGCCATGGTTTGTGGGTGTGCAGGACGATGAGGAGACCCTGGAATTGGCGGAAGGGGGTACGTGGACCGAGCTGTCTATGGCCCATCGGGATTGTACCGCACCACTAGCTACGCCATTAGGATACCCGAACCGATATAGGGCGATTCCATACCGATTTCCGGCGAGCGTGGAGTTATGCAACTTGGGAGTACTGTCTGATGCACTAGTGTGCCGGCGGAAATGGAGTTCCCTACTGGTGGTGAAGGAGAGGAACGTGCTACTAGGGGCCGATCGAGAAGCAGCCTATGTAGCCATTCAAAATTGGAGGAAAAAAGTAGTGGGGGAGGCCATAGCCGCATTTGCGGTGGTGCGGGCAGAGGAGAAGCGGCTGTATAGGGAGAAGTTATACTACTTCCACCGAGACCGATTTCTGCACCAAGGTATTCCTATGCCTGTGGTCGAGCCGGATTAGGATGTGCTTGAGGAGGAGGTATTGTAGGCGGCTAGACGTGAGGGACTCTTGTTTGCGGAAAGAGCAGAGGAAGAGGAGGAGGAGGAGGCGGAGTGAAGATGTGTTCTTGCTAGTGGTCAAGGGGCGACTACCAGTTCTGGGTGGGGATGTATACGGTGGAGAAGAACCTCGATATGTAACCTCTAGAAGGCGAGGTCGATAAGTATCGAATTCCTTAACGAGCGAGGTACGAACTCCTAAGGGGGATTATGTAAGCGATAGAGAACTCATAACTAGCAGTGAGTATAAGCTAGGTTCGGATTTCTGATTCTCTTCTTCTCTGTACTCTAGTTTAGAAACAAAGCGGTAAGCGGAACCAAGTCGCTTGAGCTGTTTTTGATCCCTGAGTTTACACTAGGCAAGCCCAAACAGAACCTCTCTCTCAGGTCCCATGTTCAATTTCCAGGACGCGCTCTTCGGAATGAGTAAGTTATTCCCGTGGTGGAACCCGACGGTCGTTTTACCGGCTAGCTATCGGCGTGCTCGGAGTAAGAATAGTCAAGCTCGACCGCCTATTACTTCTTTCCACCAAAACTCATAGAAAATACCGAGTAATCGCCGGATTAGTAAAGCAGTCATGGTCCTATCCTTTGAAGAAGAGAGCGTCAGAGTTTCGACTCCCCGTCCTCGAAATCCTGTTCGTCCGCACGATTAATTCCATACTTGCGTTTGCGGTTGTATACTAGTTTCCACGACAGTATAACATCCTAATCAAAATCAGCTACCTTGCTCTGCTGTACCTACCGCTATGTCACGTCTTCGACGTTAACGTCAACGCTTTCAAGGTCTTTATAAGCTTCCTACTTCGATATAGCAGCCTTGACATCTTCTAGCCGTTCGTGTTCGGCCACGAGTGGATGCCCGTCCCGGAGGTGTGCCTAGTACCCGGGTAGTGATTTGAACGTTGTTGCGGTCGAGTAATAGGCACACGAAAACAAAGGCCGCGGCGCGCTCGTGGTCGGTTCGAGGGCTCTCGAGGTAAGGTGGCCTTCCGCGCTCGTAGGACTATCCGCGAAGGACAACGGAAGTCGAGATTCAAACGTGGGGTACGCATGGCCGGTCGGTACAGCCGTCTCTACCACGGGTAGCGACCTTGCCTGGCAGAAGACGGCCTACTGGATCAGGTATGCTTCGTAGGTGGTAAGTGCTACGAGCTACCAAGCCTTAGCAACGTCAACTACGGGTGGTCTTATACCTGAAGGAAGCATGGATATGGCTTGTGCCTTGTACAGTACTTCGGAACTGGCACGCCCATGGTCCGGAGATCCTGGGCGGTGGTAGAGTAGCGCTTCCGGTCCTCGTTCGTTCTTGCATCTTCATATACTGTATACCCTGGAACGATGTAGCAAGCCCGATGACAGAGGTAAGATCCTTCCATGGGGCGGAATGGCCCACTGCCGAGAAAGTTATCGAACTCTAGCCTTGTGTAGGGCGAGCTGTTGAACTAGGTTGCGGCTCGAACCCAGGACGTGGTATGGTCAAACATGGAGAAGGTCTAGGTACAATTAGCACTGGTCGTTGCTCAAGCACGAACCTACCAGGCGAGTCTCGTCGAGCATCTGATACGTCTTGTACGTAAACGAGGCAAAGACGGATCTAGGGTCGGATATCGCCGACCATTGCATAGGGATCTAGACACAGGCCGCCGAGTACTCGGGGGTAACGCCCTAGAAGGACAAGGCGCGTGCCTGCTGAAAGTCAAACCTACGCTTTCCGGCACTGCTCATCCATTCGATGCCCCGGATCTGGCCGGACGTTATCCTAGAGAGGACGGGCTGGTAGCGGGGCGTCTCCGGCAGGGTCCATGGTGACGTGCCCGAGATGTCTCCTCTCACGGTAGCGCCTAGATCGTCGGACCGCCTCGGTACTTTAGTGTCCTCATTAGACGGCAATAACGCGGCGAGAGATTCAGGCTCCTCCTCGGACGTGTAACTAGATCCTGGTGCGCCCGAGTCCCCTTGCTCCAGCCCAGCCGACGTATATTCGGTCGTTGCCGATTCGTCCGGCATCGTAGCCCGGGTGGACTTCTTCAACTTCTTCCAACGGGCTTGCCACGATTAAGTAGTGTACCTTAAGTTCTAGATGATACTTAGCACGGCTCTATAGCTACAGGTAACATACGATTGACTCTAGATCTTCGAAGATCTTTGGCCGTAGCTTAAGGCCTTCGCTGTCCGCGTTTGCTACCCATTCCAGAAGCTAGGTATCATCTTCTATGGTGAATACCACCCGGTACCGTGTACTCGAAGGAACCTCTACTGCTCCCCTCCGTCCGGCAGGGTTTCCAAGGTGATCGCGGACGTCGCCGTCGATATTGACCACGATACCTACGTGCGAGATCGTGTCAAGGTCTAAGCTTTCAGACGAGTACGACCCGCTCGGTTCTAGGTTGGGCTACGACGATATGGCTTCCGTTGAGGACTTCGAAATTTCGTCGACTCCTGATTTGTGATGAGCTACTCCTCCGTCAAATCTCTGGGTCGCCCATGAAATGAAAGTCCGCTGGTATCTTGTTTGCTCTCTTCATACGCGGTGGTTCGCTCGCTAAGAGGCTTTTGAATACTACCAGGTACGCTTACTAGCGCTAAAATCGCCTGAGCTTGATCGAGACATATTGATACACACCACCTGACGCTATACATGCCCTTATCATGATATACAGATTGCTTTTAGCTATAGACCTACGATACCTTCTTACTTTTCAACTTTCCTGCCTGTAGGACTCTTCGACTCGTATTAGTTAGACAAGGGCTTTGTTTCGCTTAGTAACACCCTCCTCCCTTTTTCTTGGTACGCTAAGCGAGCGTAGCTCTATTTGAAAGGGGTATCACTGTCCAACGTGCAAGGATCAAATACTGTATACCTTATATGTCTGTACCTTACGAGTCTGTATTACCTATGAGCGTGGAGCTTCTAGGACTGTTCTAAAAGCTTAACTAATTAGATATTGTTTAGAACCTCTATAGCTTTGTGGACGGTCTTCACGGATGCGCTCATTAAGAAGTGGTAGCTCTATTTGAAAGGGATATGACTATCCAACGTGCAAGGATTAAATGCTATATACCTTATATGTCTGCACCTTACGAGTCTGTGTTATCTATGAGCGTGGAGCTTTTAGGACAGTTCTAAAAGCTCAATTAGTTAGATATTGTTTACAAATTCTATAGCTTCGTGAACGGGCTTCAAGGATGCGCTCATTAAGAAGTGGCCAAGCATGGTTTCTAAAGCGAAGGCAAGTTGAAGTAACTACTCTATGCTATGAATGTCGCTAGTTGTCCCGGAGTTTCAAGCCGGTAGAGTATTCTATCCTCTTCTATGTACAAGTCTTCGGTTGGGGACGATAGTACACGAGCCGTTTCTAATCACTTAAGACTCTGCCTAATATCAACGTCCATCTAGACAAGATGACGTCCAACATAGACTTGCGATCAAGATCCTAGGATAGTATTGTGGGTTGTAGAGGATTTTAACGAGGAAGGCAAAGTCAATATCGCGATGGGTGGACTTGGAACTGTTCGTGTCCTCAGGGAGTTTGAGGATGCTGGCCTAAGTACCATACAGATCACAATGCCAATCTTCAAAGGACTTTGTGCTTATCTATCTACGTTGATCGATCATGGTTGGGATATTTCGGAGGGAGATTTCGACTTATTTATCTTTTGGTACCCGGAGTTTATAAGGCTCAAGACGGCTGGTCGTCACCTCGACCTCTTATACCACGAATGGTTCTACAACCACCGAGCAGCAAGGGGTCCAGGGCCCCGTATGATACTAGATCGGTTGGTCCTTAACCAGATCAAGATAGAAAACCCATATACGTTCTTATACACCGAGGCGTGCATTACAGCAATCGCGCAGACAAGTTCTGAGCTACCCGCTCGTCCCGTACCCAAGGCCTGCCAGACTCAGATCCCGCCAAACACAGAGGCCAAGGCCCTACCCGCTGTCCCTCGTATGCGCAGCCTAGACGAGCTTTGTTTATCGGCCCTAGAACAGCCGTGGTATTCCGAGAAAGGGGTGCGCGACTATATTGGAGTTCGAGATAAGCAAGAGCTTCTTTGCTGGCTTAGGCAAGACTAGGTTCTGGTGGTGCTCGACGATTATTGTACATTACAACTAGATACCCGTAGGCTCAAAGAACAAGGATTGCGTAGCCAAGGTATCGTAGTACCACGAACCACGCGACGGTTATCGGCGAAGTTTATTATCACAAGCGCGATCGCTGCAACTGACGCACGGCTCCCCCGATACAGCCACCAGTATATCGACACGACTTACTGGACGCCAGACGACCACGATATTAGGTTTATCACAAGACTTGTAATTGAAGGACGACAGACCTAGCGCTGGTGGGAGAGTTAGCATGGAAAGAGGTACACGCCTAGCCTGTGCACTACCGGGTATAGACTTCTCTCTTGGTTAAGGAACACGTATTAGACCAGTTCGGCAACGAGCCAGAGCACCTAGATTCAACGCGCAGTCGCTAGCCACTGGGTAGAACAGTTGGAACGTGCTCGCGCTCAACAGTGATGAGCAGCGAGATGCTAGTAGCGAAAGGAAATGTAGGAGAGGCAGATATATTATTCGTATCCTCCCCTCTTGGTGGCAGATCGAAACGGCGTTAAACATCATTAGCATGCAAATAGTAGGGGGTTCCATAAAATGTAAACGATATCTTTATACCCTCGGTAGCCTTCTATAAATGTAAGACATAAGACGATCAATCCTACCCAGTATTGCCTAGGGGACCTTCACAGGTCTCCGGATAACAAGCCTTCCTATCAATACCAGTCCAACCCGTCAAGCACGATTACCCTACTCGGTACCCTTAGATGTGTCCTGGTCAGTCTTATCCGCGTCGCTACTATCCTCCTCCGCGGCCAAGGGAATACCTGTATCAAGGAGGTTCGTGCGGTTGACCTTACCGGGCGCCGAGGTGAAGACGTCGATCCAGACCTTTCCTTTAGGAGTCCTCTTGCTACGGCGTCGCCAGAGTCCACGCGGGCCAGCGGCCTGGCCCTTGAGGAGTATATCTCCGGCATCCTCGTCCACGTTAGTCGGAACATCGTACTGCACAACCGAGCGAGACGTACCATGTACGGAGCAAGGATGGTCGCAATCCAGGACGGGACAAATCCAATCAAAGCACCCGAGGGGTTATAGATACCGATCGCAGCGGAGTCGTACTATTTCTCTTTGTTAGAGACGACGATACTAGATACCTATATGCATACGTTGTTGTTTAGCTCGCGGACGAAACTAAGCTCGTCTTAAGAGTAGGTGTTGTAATGGGGGTAGTAGTATACGCCAGCTACGATGGTTCCTAGAAGCCTGTAAGAGGATACTCATCAGCCAGGGGATATTCTTACGGAACTGGCCGACATAGATCCACCGATGCTCGTCTGTAGTGGTGCCCGAGGACGCTGGTACTCCTTCACTAGAGTCCGGGGCGGCTGGCGATAGCATAGCGATGATGGTATCTCTCGTAGGCTTGAAGGTAAGTTGAAGGGTACCCATAAGGATTGGAGAAGGACGAGGCCCTTATATCGGATGCCCCAAGGGCTAGCCTGCATCACACGTAGCGTCGTACGTAGAGGCTTTCTTTGAGCAAGACTTCTACGAATTCCTACTAAGACTTTGGCTTGTAGAGACCGGCGTGGATACAAGCCTTGTTCGATGCTACGACGTAGTCCAGGGGCACGTCGCTGTTATCATCCGTGCCACGGTCGAATGGGCCGGTCGAGCTGGCTACAGCCTAGGCGTTTGTATCTTGACCCGTACATCTGCTTGCTTGGGACCCTGACTAGAAATCTCGATTGCCTACCAAGGCGCAATGGAGTAAGGAAGTCATTATCAAGATGTAGAGGATGTTCTTACAAGTCTAAATCATTTAGGATAGGAGGCCTACGAGCGTACAACGTGATTACATAGTACTATCCGACTACTAACGGCGAAGGGTCTCCAAGCTCATGGCTCTTCGTGATTTGAACAAACGCACTACATGGCGGAGGAGTACATACCCGAAGAAGTTGTACTCATATAGATAGCGCCGACGCGGCCAAGCGAAGGCTAAGTAAGTATAGACTCTCGCTTTGGTAGTACATGATCACATAATCATTTTTCTATCGTAAGAGGCTGTCCATCCGTAGCTTCACGCTTTGAGTAAGGTATTCTTTGTATCTTTGTCACACGTAGACAAACCGAAACTGGATCTGCGAAGGTGTATCAATCCTCTACTAGAATCTGTACTAGCAAAAGTATAATGCCTGTTCAACAACAGGTCTAAGTTTCGGCCTTGCATAAAAACATAGGTCCACGGCACGTGAGGCGAGCCCCTTTAACCAGCAAATGGTACCCGAGGCACGCGAATATCCAACGGCCCGTACGTGAACAACAAAAAGCACCTAAGGAAGCCTAACATCCAATAGCCTAGACGTAGATGACCCACTGCTATACTAGCCGATACCCCCGACGCTTCCTATGAAAATGAAAACTGGCACACAAGGCCCGGGCCTGACCGCTAACGATTCCAAAAACAGCCGAATAACATCAAACGGGGGAAGGCGCCTATCTGTCTAAGGAATGTTATCCTCCTAGTCCTCAATACTCTGGATCGGATCGGGCTGTAGTAGCCGAGCCCACCTCTTTATCATCTCGGCCTGCGCCTCTGACACCGCCTTAGTTGCTCCTTGAGATCCTCCTTCGTCCTATGTAATAGTAGTGGTAGCCGTTTCGGTCGCGGACT
This sequence comes from Coleophoma crateriformis, assembly GCA_003369635.1. Taxonomy (NCBI): domain Eukaryota; kingdom Fungi; phylum Ascomycota; class Leotiomycetes; order Helotiales; family Dermateaceae; genus Coleophoma; species Coleophoma crateriformis. The sequence continues at coordinate 610,266 of PDLN01000004.1, forward strand.
TCGCGCTAGCCTCCGAAGGTTGCCTAGTGCTAGCTGCCGAATTGCGTTGGTGGCTTGTAGTCTGTGACTACTTGGTTATGGAACGGTCTTGATTACTCCCGATCTTCGACCTAGGCGGATTAGGTTTAACGGTCTTCGCGGTCGTGTTTGGCAGGCTACTTTGAAGGCCACGACTCTTAGTTTTGTTCGTTTCGATATCAGGACCGGCTACAACGGGGCTGTCACGGTTGCTATAGGCGTCGGGCACAGTCGTGTCGGGCTGTGCTAAGAGTATAGGGATGGTACCGGCGGAGAGGCTCCGAACAAGCGTAGCAAGGGCTGCTAGTGTATTAGGGCTATCTACCACGACGGCTTGGGTCTTCTCGTTGGTCGTGGCTTGGTGGCCCTCTGCCTTCTTCTCCCCTTGTCCAGCGGTCTCGTCGTCTACTGGCTTCGCCTCTAGCTACTTCAAGAGGTCCTAGCTTAGCCTGCCAATTACATGGTAGCGGAAGCCCTCTTTCGATACCTTGGCCTTCTCTGTACAGGATTTGATCGCCATAGCGGATATCTTCCACCACTGTTCGACCTGAGCTACTATCTCGGGATCGGGAATCTAGCTAGCCTTTAGATGGCCGAGTTCGTACATCGTTAGTAACGCTACTATTCTTGCCCGGGAGGGCATCTTCTAGTTAGGGTCGTCGACGACTAGCTCGCGTGCTAACGCTACCTGAAAGAGCGAGTTCTGAGGTATACAGGCCCAATCTTGTATCTGGCCTGTTAGGGGGGGCATTTTGATCGTCTAGAGTTGACGGTTGAATTCGTGGGTAAAAAGGATAGCGTGGTACAAATACTAATGGACAAGACCAGTTGTGGGACTACTGATACGAGGGTGCTAGGATGGCTTGTAATACACGCCACGGTGAAAGGACGGTAGATATCGTAGGCAGTCGATATTCTACCGGATTCTAAGATACAAACGAACCACCTAGCAAGTCGATGTACCGCTATATCACCCGTTCGGAGATGCAACTCTGGGATGGCTTCAACACACATTACTAGCAAGGACAGCTAGATGCACAGACTAGAACCATGATTACCACGATGCCCACGCTACCTCCGTCTATCCTTCGACAGATCTTCAGCGAGGCTACAGTGCCTAAGATCCGTTTGCTCGTCGTTAGTCAATACCATGAAGCTCAACGACTATCTCTGTGGCCGGGCCGGACGGGTCTGGAGCAACTACGGTAAGTTTGCGTGGCCGCCAACGATGAGGTAGCCTGGTGTGCCTATCCTAGCAAGCGCCATTTCCTATTGCAGAGGTGGCTATATATCTACCCAGACACCGATATCTTGTTCCTACGGTCGAGGGTTTCCGACGGGACGAGCCACGACTTTTCGCGGGACGAGTTTATAGCACACTTCCTCGTAGAAGTTCCACCAACCGCTACGTAGTCTATCCGGCACGTTATCGTTCTTTAGGACTTCCTTCCTGCTATGTTATCCGACTAGATGATGCGACGTTTTCCTAGCTTGCGCCAACTCGGAATCGCGACGAGGTGCCTGCCCAACCTGGATTCTAACAACTGGAGCTAGCAGGCGAGAGCTGGAACGCCGGTCAAGTGCATCGAGACGCTTATAGTTTCTGGAAAGACCTATTACACCGTGAACAACCTGGAGGACGTGTGGCACTTTATAGGGGAGGGTCCTAAGCTTGGTATCCGTTGTATCTATGGGGAGTTGGTCCTACAGGGAAGCTCCGGGACTTTGGAAGCGGGAGGAGGCCGGGCGCTAGGGCCTATGGGGAGGACGTGACATGACGGATCTTGGGAACTTTGCTACCGTGGTAGCGTTTTGTACCTTATGTTATTCTTAACGAGACTCTGTTGGGGCGATCGAGGTATGCCGGACTTGGTGTACGGCTAGCTGAGTACTATCGCGGAATACTATTACTTCTAGCTACGAGTTACTACGCTTACATAAATAACTGGTATCGAATTTGGCGTATTTGGTCTAATTCATGAGCCTGAGGAGAAAGGGTGAAATAAAGACCTCCGCTAGATATCCAACGACTTCTCTACTAGTATTATTTTATGTGATCTACTAGTACTATGGATATCCATACGCAGTCTAGAAGGTAAGTAGAACGCGTAGTAACACGGGACTCCACGCTACCATAGCCGGTAAGGTCATGGCTAGATCTGAGAGCTTTAGAAACTAATAGCAACGAAGACCTGTACGCTTTCAAAGTCTGATTTTAGGTAGTTCTAAGATCCTTAGATAGGGGAAAGAGTATATTGAATGTTCTATTAGAGCCTTACTATTATTTATCGCGAATTTGGTTATACCTTGATATAATTAAGAGATCTCTAGTATCTCTAGACTTCTCTACTTCTATTCCGGTATTATATGACTCGGTTCCGTATTATCTAATTCCCGAAGTAGGGTTACAGCGGTAGTTATAGTTGATAGCTCCTACCTCTAGGACCGTCGGATACAGATTCATCTCGAGGTAGTAAGCTTCCGTATATAGTAATCTCAAAGTAGCTTAGTCGAGAGTAGCTAAGGGGAGGTATGATTCTCGTATTCTAATATAGCTCCCGAGGCCTTCGCGACTAGAAAAGTTATAGCCGAGTCAATCCTACTCTAAGTGGTAGCGGTACTACAATGTACCTACAAGAGGACTTATTATCGTATATGGTAATCTCTCGCGTGCCGGCGTCGAAGCTCAGTCCCGCGACGTTATAACCGCAGGGCCCAAAATACCTCTCTATCTATTACATGTCTCTCCCGGACCGCCTAAGTCACGTTAATACACTACCCGTATATCGGTAGCGAACTCCTTATACTTGCGCTGGATCTTCCTCCTCCGAATCGTCCTCCGAATCCTCCCCCGAATCGTCCTCCGAATCTCTTTCTGAATCTTTAACCTTCTCGTTGCCCTTGCCCTTGCCCTCGCCCTCGCTCACGCTCACGCGCACGCGGTCGAGGTTGAAGACCTTATCGTCCGCCGCTAGATCGCTAGGCTGACCCTGCTTACTCTAAACAAAGTAGGACTTGTCGCCATAGAACCTTATCTCCCGCTCCTGAACTAGCTTCTAGCACTGTACAATCTAAGCCTTGGCGCGAGTTCTCCATGTGCGATAGAAGCCCTGTACTTCTTTGGGGTCACCGGTAAGGACGAGACGCTTCTGCTCCTCGACGGCAGGGCTATCCCACTCCATCCTGCCCACCAGGGCGCTGGACAGGGCGCCGAGGTTAGATAGCTCGACGGCCGGAGGGAAGCTACCGGGTATGTGGTCTCGATCCTGGGCGAAGCGCGGCCGATCCGGAACGGTCATCTTTTTGTGGCACTGAGTGATGTGTTCGACTGCGACTCTATTCTCTAGCAGGGTTGGATCGTCCTTCGCGAGAGCGGTCAGGCCGGACGAGAGCGATAGCCAGGGCTCCGATGACGTGGTAAAGCTGTACCAGATAGGCGTGCTAGACTTCGTGTAGAGGGCCCCGTTCTTCCGCAAGCTGACCTGCTCCCACGGCTGCTCTCCAAGCAGGGGCTGGGCCGCGTCAGACGAGAGATCGATACACTCTCGCTCCTCCTTGTTCGCCTGGAAGGATGCCTGGAGGATGGCGATACATTGCGGTATAACCTAGACAGGGTTGCTATCGCCCGAGAGAATAGCCTCGTCGCGGAGCGAGACGCTCGTGCCTTGTCGGATGTGCGCCGTGTCGCCGTGGTAGAAGGCCGAGTCCACCGTCGCTCCTACGTCGAGGAAGCGCCTAGCTTAAGGGTAGGCGATAAGGCGGGTTTCGGTGTCCTCTCGTAGGCCAACGTGGAGTTCGTACAGGGCTGGGTCTTGTCGTAGGAGCTACTGAAAGAGCGAGTAGTACATGTTGCGTACGACGCCATCCGCGGGGCGCTCGGGACGGCAGTGGTACTGGTACATACGGGCCTCGTCGAGAGCGATGGTTACGAGCGTCTTGTCCTTCCTGAGCCAATCGTACAGTCCCTCCACCGTAATATAGTCCTCGGTCGCTAGCTGAGCCCGCGCCTGTGGGCTGACCGCTGGTAGGATGAATTGCGTCTTGTCGAGAGGGGCGAGCGCGGCGACGGGTGCAAATTTGAGCACGCCGAGATTGTGCTGGTCGTGGATGTCCTTGAGATCAGCGGCCTCGAGAAAGTATAGGTACGTACGGTTGGAGCTGATCATCCGGATGTAGCCGTCGTCGCCGATCGAGGCGTCCCACACCTCGTGGAGGCGTGCGGAGAGGGTGGTAGCCGTAAGCCCGTGCGTCTTGAGGCGGAGCTGGGCGCACAAGCGCTGTAGGTGCCAAAGGCATGGCGGGGTCGCGTCCGGCGCGTGCACAACGGCACGGAGCTTCTCTCGCGCCTGGTCGAATCCGTCAGTGGCAGCCGGGTGCTCTACGGTCTGCTTCCAGTCGGCAGCCATCGCGTAGTCACACGGAGATCGGTCATGCGCAGGTCCTCGGGGCTTCTTGGATGGCGTCGACTCGGCTAAGGCGCGGGTAAGGGATCGCTTCCGCGAGGCCGTGGACGCTGGGGTTAGTAGTGGGGGCGTGTTGCGGTCCGTGGTTGGGCTAGCAGCATCCGAAGGCGGCTCCGACTCGATGGCGCGAGTACCCGGGACGGTATCCTCGGTGCTCTGGATGACCTTCTCGTCGCCGAACTCGGGTGGGTCGTCGGAGGTGGCGTATCCTTCCTCGAGTAACCCCGACTCGTCGTAGCGCAACCGCAGAGCGCGTAGTTCCTTAATCGACAACTCCTCCTCCTCCCAATCCTCGCCCGCCTTGATCCATTGCTTGGCCTCCTTCGCATCGATTCCCATCAGGCCGGCACGAGGGCGCATCCCCGTAGTGCGTAGTCGACGATTACGAGCGAGGATCGCGGTATTCAGATATGCGACACCGATCCGTGCTATGACCTGGCTAAAGACCGTCGCGAGGTCAGTGAGGAAGGTCTTCCCCGAGATGGTAGGGTCGCGCTCGATGGTGGCGAGGAGCGCTTGGCCGCGCTCTAAGGTCAGGTGCTTCTTCAGGCGCTTGAGACTCTCTGTACGCATATCTCGCTTGGCCTTGATGTTACGGACTTCTTGGACGAGGGTCTCGTTCTCCTTGAGAAATTGTTGCCGGGACAGCTTCGCGTTCTCGTATGCCTTGGAGAGGTTGGCATATTCCTAGAAGTCGTAGATCAGGTCCTCGTAGCGGTGCTAGACCTGGAGGAGCTTGTCGCGGATGATCGTCTGCTCGCGATACTGCTCGTGAGGCGGCATGCTCTCGAGGTATGTGATGATGTCTGCCTTGGACCGGAAGACTTGGTCACCGATGGTGATGGGCGGAAAATCTCGAGAGCTAGAGATAACGGCCGAGCTTGTGGAGGCCATCGTGGTTGATTAGGGTGGGTGGGTTACTACACTTCACGGTGGAGTCAGTGATCGGCAGAGACGACTAAGAAGTGGGAGAAGAGAGCCAACCTTAAGTAACGGATAAAGGGCTCAATACAGAAATCAGGGTCGGTGGTGACTACACTTCATCGGAGGTCAGTGATCGAGATGACTAGAAAAATAAGATAGGACAGCCAACCTTGGGCGATAGGTGAAGTATTCAGTATAGTAATCAGGGTAGGTGGTTACTACACTTCATTGGAGGTCAGTGATCGAGATGACTAGAAAATAAAGATAGGACAGCCAACCTTGGGCAACGGGTAAAGTATTTAGCACAGTAAATCAGGATAGGTGGTTACTACACTCCGAAGGTCAGTGATCGAGATAACTAGAAGAATAAGATAGGACAGCCAACCTTAGGTGACGTGAAGCGTATAGTAGAGAGAAAATGCGGATGGACATTGACGGATAAAGTGTTCGGCGTTAGGGAAGGTCGGATTTGTTATAACGCTACAAAGACAAAGCAAAGCAAAGTATAGCACAGCACAGCACGGCTACAACCTTCGTCTGGCTTCGAGGATCGCCTCGAAGCGGTCTACACCTGAAATCCAAGCCAGGATTCACGTAGGATCCAATCCTGCCATGGCCTTCACGTAGAATCCAAACCTGCTATCGTCTTCACGTAGGAGGCGGAGAGAACTAGCTAGCCGGTCCGCGACGCCTGGGAGCCTAGAGCAAGCTCCCCGGACGGGGTATAAGGCGCTAGATTAGAGCGGTCACCCCGTGGTGGTAGACATCCGCCAAAGCTCTTCTTGATCTCCTCGTGGCACGCATCCTACCCGTACTTGCCCGACCCTCGTACCCAAGCCATGGCTTCCGATCACGTCAAGCTCGCCAATCTAGCTTCACGAAGCAACCGTGACCTAGAGCTTCTCCTCGCCGAACGCGATATCAGCCATGATGGCCTAAGTGGAAACCAGATGAGGGCAGCGATCTGTTTGGTCGACTATGGGGTTCCGCCAGCCGAGGCCACCGCCGGCGAATTCTTCGAGATTGTGACAGCCTGGACCGACACAAAATTCACCGTAGCAATGATACAAGCCTTGCTCGAAGCCGAGAAGCTTAAGCCCAGGTATACAAAGAAGTTCCCGATAATAGGGCAGCTAATCACGGTATACTACTCCGTCGTATTTTTGGCTAGGGCGCTAACGAGGCAGGCGTACGTGGAGATAGGTAGAGATCCAAAAGAGAAGAAACGGAAGAGGACCGAGGCCGAGGTAAGCCAGAGAGCGGACGGGTCGGACAGAGCTAATACAAGAACAGGACCAGCGAGCAGCGAAGAAGGCCTTGGCCCAGCTAGACGATCCGGAGACGCGAGCCTTCACCAACTATTAGGCGGCGGTCAATACCTTTCGGAACGTCGAGCACGAGACTATTGCAGCCTTCAAGGCAGACCATCAGAAGTACGAGGAGGCATACCAGAAGCAGGTGGAGGAGATGAAGGTCGTGCATCAGCAAGAAGTCCACGAGCGCGAGACGAGACTCAAAGAGCAGATAAGGCAGATCCGTGATACCGCTCGTCCTCTCCTAGACGCGATACAAGGCCTGGATCTGAACGCCATTACCATAGGCCTCGAGACACTCTCAATGACCCATGTAGACTAATGTAGGCAGAGAAGATACATGGAATGAACAGGCGATGACAGAGAAGGACAACTCTTGTTAGTAGAGCTACGAATGAATAACGTACCAATGAATAAAGGTGAAGTTCTAGCGTTCATTATTTAAGTAGATATCGGTTCACCAGCCTATCGACGAGTATAGGTATCATGAGATATAGTAGAAATCTTATATTGATGATATAGTAGTACAAGAATGGTGAAGCTTGATGTTGATCACTCTAGTGTAGTCTAGCCGTAAGGTCACGTGAGATTGACATGAAATATCACGTGACTTTACGGCTGGACTAATACTGGTTACCTTGTACCTTCGTACCAAGACCTCGCTAAGTAGTCTAAGACAGTAAAACAAACTTACTTAGAATAGAGTACAATCAATGTTGCAGCTTAATCTGTGCTGTTGTCTTAGATTTGCTAATCTAAAATTATATTATGTGTGCGATCCTAGAGGACGGCTAAGAGTACATACAGAGATCTTAGCGAGTCTTGTCTGGATCCGGATCTAGACCGGTTATAGATAGTTTTAGTTACTTATAGAATAGCAGTACCGTATATAGTATAAATCAAGCTAGTAGGTAGAAAAAGAAGTTACAAAAATAAGATTATAAGGTATATTATATATAAATGAAACTTATATTATCTATATAATTAAGTCCTAATCTTAATTGGGTCCCTATATCCAGACCCTTAACTAAACCCGAATCAGACCCGAATCAGACCCTAATCAGACCCGAATTAGACCTGAATCAGACCCTAACCCAGACCCTAACCTAGATTATAACTATTCCTTAACTAGTCCTAGCGTAATTATCGCAAAATATACCTTTCTAAATACTAACCTAACCCCAACCTAACCTCCCTAACTTTAACCCTTTTACTTAGGACAGAGTATAATCTAAGCTGTTTTGTGAATATAATTGCCTATTTTGATATTTGTAAAATTGCCGAACAAAGAACTTGGTGGCGGTTTATTAGACCCACCTGTAAGCGATAGTGACTATCTACAGCAATATCCGAAGTCAATTTGAACGAGCATGCACAAGGCTAGATGCATAAACAGCGAAGGAATTACGTTTAGAATAATAACTATGATAATAGAGCAAGTTCCTATACGAGTTGAACTGTTCGTTGATCTCCGAGGGGTGTCTACGTAGGTCTCGATAAGCAGTCAGTTATCGCATTAACCCAGCCCGGCGGGCGACATGCTTTTACACTAAATCCTGCTAGCATCCACTGAAAGTCGATCGACATGAGACTTATATATCGACGCCTTGGTCACATTAGCATGGAAGTATCTCGAAAGGATGTTAACAGATTTCCAAGGTTACGACACGAAGGATATGTATAAGGCTAAAGTTCTTGCGATCGAACGACTCTGTGAGCCACGCGAGCTGGCAAAGCCACTCCTCACAGCTAGAAAGCATCGTGACAAGCCTCTCTCCAGGCACTGGATGAGGCGGATACTGATCTTATGAAGATAACACCCAGCGGTAAAATATCAGGTCTGTTACCGAAAGCCATCATGCAGCCAGATACATGCAACAGATTCTATACGATCAGCTAAAGGCCAAGAGGTTTCAATTTCATCTGAAAATAAACTATGATCTACAAGGCCATATCTATGGTAATCCACTACTTGCTTTATCGTTCATGATATGGTCCAAATCGTCATCTCCCGTATTCTTCACAGTTCCCCTATGCCTTACAATTAGCCTCTCTTCGCCCTAGCAACAACACTAGCCCTGACCATAGTGAAGAACGAGTAGCTCCTAGACAGATGTTTTTGTTAACATATGTGAGATATTGGAGCATACAACAAATTCTAGCATTGATCCAAGGGCAACCCATTCTTGCAACTTTTCTTGCAACTTGGCCACCACCCCATGCACTACTACGTTGACTTGGCACGAAAAATAGCAGCTAACAGAACAGTGAGCAACCGAAGGAAATACCGGCTATCTTGTGAATCGAGGGAAGTCTGAAGGGTACCATTGGGCTACTTGGACCCGGCACAATATACAAGGACATTGGAATCTCCTGAAAGGGAGTGAAGTTTATAAGATCTGCTTGATATTAAGAGAACCAGATTTGGATCAACGGTGCATGTCACAAAGTATAAACTATCTTGCACAGTTTTCTAGCAGGGGTAGTTGAAACAAATATTGACAGGCGACCGCATCATAAATATAGCCGCTGTAGATCTCTATAACTACAACAAGTCTCAACCTTGTACGTTCGGAAACTTAAAGCACAGACGAACTCGAGGTTTACAATTGCAGAAGTCTGAGTAGCTCTCTCGTAACTACATTGATATCAAGATCCAACACTAGAAATGCTAACTACAAGATGCTATGGCCAAGCAAGCAATGCATACAGACGTACACACAACCAAAACAATCTGAACAGATCTAGGTATCAGAGTCTAAAAACCACTATAAATGTGAAGCTTAGATGGAATAAAATTCAGTTTCTGTCCCATAAGGAATCATGGGTTACTGCTCCGGCCGCGTTCTCTCTTCGTTTGTAAGATGCAGACTTTCGTCCCTTCACGAATGCTATCTGAATTCCTGCTGCGAGTTATTATCAACATCCCTGCCCAGGAGCTCTTTCAGGTCCACTAGTTTTGCAATTTCTTCCGTTTTGATCGAAATCGAATTCTGTGTTACCCTGGTGGGTTTTCGCACGCAAGACTTATGTCGTTCAGACTTCTCTGCTGACCAAGCCCGAGACTGGTCTGGGCAAGCAGCACATAGCAGCTTATAGAGATGGCATTTATGTTGTGCTTATAGTATAGTCTCCTTTCAACCATAGAGCTGTGACTGGTATCATCACGGATATTTATTGTGGTCGGATAACCTTGACCTCACCCGTCCAGTGACCAAGTAGCGCCATATCAAACCTGCTCCTACCCGATTTCAGCGCATATTCATATGCAGCTCTCTTCGCCTTTCGGAAGGCCGATAACTCAGCAACAACATCTATAGCGTGGCCTAGTTCCGTAGCATGACTTGAACCTGGGTCATGAAAGATCATGCCGTCGTCATTGATTCGTAGAGAATCTAATCTTCCTTCGCTAACGAGAAGGCCTCCGTCATCCTCTCCGAAAAAGGTGAAATCCATCTCAGATGCTTCCATAAACATTTCGCTATCTGGGTCTTCTGTTGAAGATTTCGTGAAGCTCTCTCGCTTTGCTCGAGGCGAGCGCGGGGAATGCGGAGGTGTCACAATTTCTGGCATGTTTGACATTTCAAGAACCAGTCGTTTCACTGCCGGATCTCCTGTATTCGCCATTCCCGAAATGTCGTGTGGGTGCTCTACCATTTCCCTTAGTATCCTCAGCTGCTCTTCTTCGGCAAGTTCTTGTAGCAGGATCTTAAGTGCCTCGAGCAGTTTGGGCTTCCGAGTTGTTGCAGGGATGTCAGTTAATATTATTGTTTCCAACCCCGTCAATAAAGACGGGTTGAATCGTCCAGAGTTCCTTTCACGACCTGCAATATAAGATCGGCGTTTCTCAACCCTTTCAAGCAAATCAATAGTATTTGGTCTTAGTGGGGTTTGTGTTCCTGATACCGGCGAAATTGAGGATCTTGGAGAAAAGCTTGGTGGCTGCTCTGGTACATTAGAAGCTGCGTCTTGGTCATATCTCTGGCCTTGCTCTTGCACGTGGGCAATCCCGCGACCAAGCTGATTAGCTGTTGGGAAGCCATCTACAATTTGACCGCCTGTAGATGCATCGGACGGGCTTCCAGTTACAGTTCTACGCTTGCTAGGCAATATGGGTGTCAGCAGTTGATCCGTATTCTGTTCTGGAAGCTCGGAAGAAACAGTCGCGTCCTGGCTCAAATCAATTTTCGGATTGTTTTTGATTCGAAGAAGAGTCGGCACAGCCGTAGAAGGCTCTGCAGACAACTCGAAACGCGGAAAATCACCAGGCAACTCGGCGATATGAGAAATGGTCTCCAGCTCGTACGGACCATTTACAGCTGCTAGCGTGGCATCGGTATTAACACCTATGCCTCCGCGCATGTCTGGTATGCAGTCATCCGGTGCTGTCGATGGGTCTTCGAATGGGTTGTCCGTCACGATTGCGTGATGGAGACGTAGAGAGGTAACATTCTTGAAAGCTCGAGCAAAAGTATGAGGATTGAGCCTTTCGCGATGATAAAGAGTGGGCGAAAGCAACTCATCCGAACTCTTGTACCAGTTTAGTGACCCACAGTCAAGAGTCTGTAGTTTTGGGTATTGAAGCAGCTTCATTAGACTCGAAATGGACAGATTATTGCTTGCAATATAAAGATGACTGAATCGAGATGGTGAATCGCTCTCCAAGAATAAGAGGCTTTTCAGCTCGTCCCCCAGAAGACTGGGAGCCACATGACCCTCCAAAATCTTTAGTAAATTCATCGTCGATACATCAGCTGTTGAAGGTCTCCGCAATGAATTGTATTCGTTGCAAAGCGTATTATCGTACCACCTCAATGGTAAATTTAGACCGGGAATGCCACCGACCAGGTTCACAATGCCCTTGACTTGATTAGTTGCGGGAACCCAGGAGATTTGGGATAAAAGAGACCTACTTTCTCTGTGAGAAAATTGTGGCTTATATCTATGCTCTGGATGCGGGCAAGAGAGTCTAACGTAAGGGACTCCACATCATCATCTCGAAGACCACAATGCCTCAGCTTCAGCACACGTAACTGTGAGAGGGAGCCGATACATCGCAATACATTGGAGTTGCGTGCACCCTGCGTAGAAGAAATGTCCAAGTAAACGAGGGTTGGAAAGTGGAGAAGGGCTAAGGCCAGACTCGTTGCTGTTGTGTTTTCACAATAAGATGCGATCAATAACCGCAAGCCATACGTTGCAAGAGGTGCATAGAGTTGCCCATTTTCTCGATGCACTGCCAGAAGTGACTGATGATCGAAGAAAGATAGATTTGAGACAATCAAAGCCTGAAGACACGGAAGACGATCCAAGATGTCCCGAAGCCAGCCTTCTTGAGGCCCATCATAGAGTTCTGGCTGTGCTGGCGGTACGTGGAGTGTATGAGTGAGATTTCGAACAACTGGTCGAGCTCGCTTCAAAATCCTCTTGAACCTCGTCAAGGCCACTAGAACCAACATATAAGTTCCTGAATGATCCAGCTCTACGAAAGGAAGGAAACACAGTAAAGTCACATTCAGGCTAAGTTCAAGTATTTTCACTCACAATACACTTGGTCAGAATCTGACCCGAACGACGCGGCGGGGTTTGCCCACAGGTACGGGGAGAAGACATGGTGCCATAACTGCGATACGAGACAGGCGGAATAGAGGTCTCGAAGCAGTACGTATGGCGCCACTAAGTTCCACAATGACTGTTGTTGTGCATAGTGATACGCAGGCGGCGGGCGTTGCAAATAGGCCATCGAAGAGTCGGTGGCGGTTTGGGAGACGTCGGACTCAACTCATGCCCCTCCTGATCGGGCAGCGCCAGAATATATCTTCCCAGAGCGGATGCCGTGGCAAGCTGCTGGTCGACTCAAGACTTCTTACGGTGTATCAGGGAAGTCATGAGCACACAGTTTATGACGTTGGCAGCTAGGAGTCCGAGAGGAGGCCTATCATAAATGCAGAAAGACGTGGATTTAAGTCTTGGCCTCTCACCAGAGCTCTGAACGCTGGTGCTGGTTGGCTCTACTACACTTCCCAATGGTCGCTGTGCCGTAGTGGCACAGTGCCTTACGGAGCCGATCAGCGGACATGCTCTTGGTCGACGTTACTCGTTCAGCCTTGCGAGTCTTGGTGCCCCCCGTTCAACATAGTGAACTCCTCAAGCGAAACATAAACCCACTATGATAATTACATAAATACAGGTTGATGCCGATGAAGTGCAAGCCAAAGGAGCATCATATCCGCTGGGAACAGTGGTCAGTCGTAGTTGCTGTGGCCGTGGCCGGGGCAGTTCGCCGTGAGAATTGAGTGGAGCAAGCAAGAGCTGCGGCAGCTCTACGAAGCTGTAAATGTGTTCATAAGCTAAACGCCCCATGTCCCTCGCTACGCGGCTACCTCGACCTTCGACGTGCAGTACGTGACAGCTTCTCAAGCTCCATCAATTCAACTGACATCTTTAAACATGCGTTTCTTCTCGAGCTCCGTTTTCTCCTCTGTTCTCCTCGTGGCTGCCGGCGTCGCAGAGGCAGCTTCGTCGTGGAATTTTGACGAAGCCATTATTTCGGTGCAGTCGAAAGGCGCTGGCAATGGATTGAAGGACAAGTATGCCAATCCGGATGATTGAATCTTCTAAATGGCCTCTCGTGCTAACTGCGCTTTTTGCAGGCTCTCCGACCATGTTCCCCTTGCAAAACCAGTCACATTCGGTCCAACCGACGCCTTGAAGATCGTTCTGACGGCTACGGAAGGTGGAAAGGCGAAACGACCACACCAAGCTTTCTTGCTTCTTCGGGATCAGGACACAGGGCTCGAGGCGACGCTGCCTTTCAGCGTAAAGGAAACCGGCAAGGGCAAGGTTGACTTTGTGAGTATTGGACAGTGGCGCTTGGCAATTGGGCAGTGGAACTGATATCATCCCAGACTCAAAAAGATCTGCCACCACAACTCCTGACCTCCAGCCAACCTCTACGAGCGACCCTTTTGATCGCCTCCTTTGGACCATCTCAAGCCTTCAGCAACCATGTATTCGATTTGGATGTGCAGACCGACCCAAGCGCTCCTCTTCCACCTTACGAGAAGCCATTGCGATATGGAAAGCTGGCTGAGATCCACCATATCTTCAAGGCAGATGCAAAGAGTGGACCTAAGATCTTCTCCCTGTTCTTCGCGCTCGCCGTGCTAGCTACTGTTCCAATTCTTTTCGGCGCCGTAAGTTTGGCACCACGAAAATACCAGTCATATGCTAACCATTGAATTTAGTGGGCATACCTTGGAGCCAATGTTGACCACCTTGCAAAGGCCACCAAGACTGCGCCAATCGCCCATACTCTCTTTTTCGGAGCGATCGCAACGATGGAGGGTATCTTCTTCATGTACTACACCAGCTGGAACCTGTTCCAGACCCTGCCAGTGGCTGGAGTTGTTGGTCTAGTAGCTTTCCTGAGCGGAAGCAAAGCTTTGTCTGAGGTCCAGAGCAGACGCCTCGCAGGGGAGAGATAAATCCTGTAGCTGTCGTATCAATCTGGACGAAGGCACAATTTCCCAATGAATAGACTGGGATGACTGGATGACCCTTCTGAGGAACCATTCATGTACGAATAGCTGGACGGAAGATGGTATACAAAAGTTTTGGTTCCAATATGCCTGGTCTGATCAATACTAGTGGTTCTTGGTGGATCAAATGAAAAAAAGGATCCAGACATCCTACTGGTCTTGTAGGTAGCACCGAGGGATGATGTTTCCAACTCAGTCATGACTACGAGTTTTCCGCGAGCTGCCAAACTCTCTTATCCTCGGATGTGAAAAGTCCATCCTTAATGTGCTCCTGTGCAGCTTGAATCCTTCTGCCGCTAGCAGATGTCACAACTCATGGATTGATGTCCTTCTGCGGTGACTTGATCCGAATCTAGAGAGTTTAGGGTTGCCTTTTATGATCACTGGAATTGCATAAGGAATTCTCATATTATTTGATATAATACCTGGTATTTGTTGAGCTAGTTGTGGAACTGCTGCCACCCGTACTATCCGGATGGTCCATGAGTTGTGGCACCTACTTGTTGGTGGTCTGCTTACCATGGATTTGGCTTATAGGTTGCGTTTGACAAGTACTACAACTTGGCGAGCACAACGTCGATGGTGACAACTAGGAGTAGAAACGATCACTATGTTGCTAACTATAGCGCCAAGTTTCTGTCATATCATACCAGAATTTTTCCACCGCTCTTCAGGTTCATTTAATTTATCTTTGCGTTCGAGAAGTCCAATTCAGGGTGCTCTTTTTGAAATTTCTGGTTGCGGGTTTCGTTAGTAAAGAAAATCTTCCTAAACACTTTGGGTATGGTACCTTCAGCATGTCCAACTTCTTTTGTTCATCACTCGTGGGCTGACCAATCTCCTTCTGCCTTTGATCATACATCATCTTCTCAACCATACCCCTCGTCTCGCCATCCAAATCTCCGAGCTTGCTATTCTCCGGCGTGATCTTGGTGACATCAATCTTGGGCGCAGTCGTGATGACATGCTCCCACCATGCCATCTTGTTCACCTTGTCCAAATGCAGTTCCAAAACCTTGGTATTTGGAGTTGGGGATGTAGTCAAGGTCCAGGTAGAGTCATCGACGTGGATTTCGTATGGGAGATCACCCTAGAAGCAGTCAGAAGTGGTACCAAAGAGGATACACAAATAGCACGTACGTTTATGATGGGTTCCTGTCCTTTGATTCCAACCACAAGCTTTTTCTTCTTGATCTCAACGACAAAGTCTCGACCCTTGAGGTTACCAGGGACCTCGATGTTGACATCAAGATCACCAATGGTTTGTGTCCATTTGTATGGGAGAGCTGCCTGCTCCTCTGCTTCCTTTGCTCTCGCAGCAGCCTCCTCGGCTGGTGTGGGTTCTGTAGTGAAAGATGGAATCAGCTGTTGTTCCTGGAGAAGTTTTTGGAGGGGTAGCTTCTAGCTTTGGGGTCTGGATTGGTCATCGAGATTTGAAATCTTGAAGGTGCAGAAGCACTTCCAGGGGACGATTTCCGAAATCTGGAATGATAAACACTCACCTTTGTCAGTCATCTTGAATTCGGTTCTTGTTTGTGTATTTGAGGGGAAAAGATGCGTATGTGACGGAAGCTGAAGCCTTGTCGAACAAGGCCATTCGCTTGCGCCCAAATCTACAGCCTCGCCACAGCATCACCTCAGATACTCACTCCACCTCAACCATATACGCTCTTTAGAGCCAAGATGCCTCCACGATCCAGGCTTGGTGCAGGAGAAACCGGCACGAGCGCTCTATCAGCGAACAATCCCTCTGACGACATCTGTCCAGTCTGCAAATCGAATCGCTACCTAAACCCCAACCTCGAATTCCTCATCAACCCAGAATGCTACCACAAGATGTGCTCGACATGCGTGGACCGCATATTCACGTCCGGGCCTGCGTCATGTCCTGTGCCGTATTGTGGCAAGACGTTGAGGAAAAAGGGCTTTCATAAGGCTTTCTTTGCAGATTTAACCGTTGAGAGAGAGGTTGATATCAGGAAGCGGGTAGGCGCGATCTTCAACAGGAGGCAGGACGAGTTTGAAACCTTGCTTGACTGGAACAACTACCTGGAAGAGGTCGAAAGCTTGATTTTCGATCTTGTTGAAGGCACAAGGGACGAGAAAGTGAAGGCGGAGGAGAAGCTAAAGGTTTACAAAGAAGGGAACAGGGGCGAGATTGAGGAGAACAGGAAAGCAGGACTTGAGGAGGCAGACATTGCAAGGCGGCGAGAGAAAGCCGAGAAGGAAGCAGCGCGGCAAAGACGGCTGGCAGCATATCGAGAAGAAGAGGAAGAGAAGGCAGATGCGCAAAGGACAAAACGAGACGTACTTGATCGACTTGCAACTTCAAACGAGGATGCGAACAAAATCGCACAACATGCGCAGAGAGTCATTCTCAAGAAGACATCAGCTCGACGAAACCTCACAGACGCTCAAGCGAACAGCAATGGCAGTATCCTGGATTCAGGATTGACGATTAACGTACGAGGACTGAAGAAGAAAGAAGCGCCTATTATGGAGAAGCCTTATGATCCATTTGGAGGTGTTGACCTTACGCCGTCACACTATACACTACAGAAGGACTACGATAATGAATGGTTGGGTAATGCGAAGAATGATATCCGGCATATGGCTGGCGGATATAGTATCGAGGAATACTATGCCCGCACGATGTTTGAGGCTTTCTCTGGACTAGGAGTCTTCATTGAAGATGAAAAGGTTCCTGAAAAACCAGTAGCGTCATCAACTATTGGGACTGCCGCTGCTGTACAGGCGGCCGGAGGCACTGTGAACCTCGAAGACAAGATGGAGCTAGATGATGTATTTTAAACAAGTGCACTTCTCGTTTTCAGATGGGTAGGAGTCTGGAGTTCCAAGATAGATATTGCATTATAAAAGGCGTTGGTATGATGGAGCGAGGCTTGTGGTAAAGATTTGGCCAATTCCACGAGGCACGGTAACCGAGACGGCAGTCTATTGTAAGTAATTTCCTATATTCAGGTCCAGTCTAGCACTTAAAAAGGACATTATAATACCCCATTAGGCAGATTGTTTTTTGTTTCACTTTCAATACCCCGTGCTCCCCTTTCTCCGATGGCCAAGAGAGATCAAAAATAAGCCTTTCGTAACGCCTTGCTCGCAAAACAAAACAAAATACACTCAAAACTTCAAAGAGGGGAAAACCGTAAAACTTATTAGAGCTATGATTGCCAAGCCTGTTGTGTTGCCGGCCTTGGAAAGACAGGTACAGTCTCCAGGTGATCTAGACCTCCCCCAATTGGTTGTTGATTATGTTGCCACCCAGTTCCCGTGGCTGTATTAACAAACTGGCTCTGGCGAAAGGGATTAGTACTGCCTGTTGGCTGAGAGAGTAGAGCACCGGCAGTTTGAGGTCGTTGTGTAGAGTTCATTGCGAGATTCTTGGCAAATGGATTTGTGCCGGTCGCCATTGGGCGCAAAGGTGCCAAACCATCTTGTTGATGCTGCTGGAATTGCTGGTCAGGTGGCGGCGAAAAAGGTTGTGTTCCTTGCTGACTTGCTCTGGCAAATGGATTTGTGGACTGACGGTTCATAGGAGAAGTTACTGGAGGAGTGGCTGGAAATGAACCAGGCATGCTAGTATTGCCTGTCATAATCATTGAATGGCGGAATGGATTAGTGGTCTGTTGACCAGGCTGTAGTGTTCGAAGATGATTCACCGGCTGTTGCTGTTGTTGAAATGAAGCCGCGGAGTCTTGGGGAATGGATGAGAGATTGCCCGGCTGGAACGACTGCTGAGGAGTGTATCCACCAAAGCCCGTGGGCATCTGCTGCTGCGGCGCCTGCATACTATTGAACCCGCTGTTGAAGGGCTGCTGGGAAAATTGATTTTGCTGAAAGCCTGTTTGCTGAGGAGCGAAACCGTTGGTGCCTGCTGGCTGGAAAGGCTGCTGCTGCTGTTGCTGCTGCTGTGGCATATATGCAGCACCGTTTGTGAATTGCGGTTGTTGCATTCCGGGCTGAGCTCCTACCGGCTGTTGATTCTGCTCGATCGAATCAAAGAAATCGATCAAATCCGCATCTGGCGCTTTGCCCGCTGTCACTGGCTTCGCTGCTTGACTTGAACCAGCATCCGGGAACCCACGACCAGTTGCGGCACGGGACTCAAAATCGTCCCTCTTGTTTGCGGTGTTGACCTTCATCGCACCATTGGTAACCTTGCCTTTCTTTGCCTCTTGTTCCGCAATGTACTGCCTTCTGTTGACCTCGAAATCTGGGTCCATCAAGTAGTCCTCCAATTGTTTTCCAAGGTTCACAGGTGCATGTTTGAGCTTTGGTACCTCTACTCGTGTCTGATGTTCATATTGCCGAGCTATGCTGAGATATGCCACCACGAAGTCGGTTTGTTTGGTGAACTTCCTGTATATTTCCATTGCTCTCTCCGCGTCCGGCCTTGACATCTCGAAGAAATGGCCTTCTTCTTGTCAGCAGAATTCTGTTAGCGTCGTAGAGCACTCACCTAGGATATTGATCATTCCTTGGTTGATCACGTTAAACATTGCCAGCAAATCCAATACCAACATCCTGAAGACCGTTATTGTGATCTCGTTTTCAGGCTCATTGTCCAGGACCTAGAACAAGGTCAGTGATGTGTGATTCCATCGCAGAACTATACATACATCGCACTTAAGCAACGCTGTAATTTGGTCTTGAACAGCCTCAGTCTCCCGCAAGAGTCCTTTATCAACAGAAAGCTTCTCAAGCCTTCGATCTGCACTCCGGACAAAGTCGCATTTAGTTTCTCGATATGCCTTTGCCCTCTCCAATAGATAATTCGTGTAGTGCCGGATGTTTCGTCCTTGCGTTTGCACTTTTCCCACACTCCATTAGCACAGCCAAGCAGGCTTTACGAGTAGCAAATGCTCACCATCAGAAAAACTGCTTATAGCTAGCATATTCCTATGCCGCGCCAGATATGCCAACGTCACATCTGGCGACCCCTCTCTGATCATGAGATGCACTGTAATTAGACTCTTGAATACCACCGTCCATGTTGAGTCTCGCAACCTATGCTGCAGTGCCCGGAAGACCTCCGCAACGCCCGCCTCACCCGAATGTGTCGCAATAAGGATATGCTCGATGTATCTAGAGAAGCACAACGTTTAGTGTCATTTGTGCACTCTCGGAATGCAGGTATCATACTTGGTTTTCGGAGGAGCTGCCTGCAGAACAAACGTTAGTAGCGATCATGGCCTCTCGATGGGTGCGATTCAAGCACAACAACACCGACTCACCTTGATCTTTGTCGCCCCCTTTACAGACTTCTCGAAAGAACTCGCCATCTTGTTCTATAGTACTGGCTACACCACCGCGACAGCAAGAGAGGTCCGCTCGCCCGCTGCCTGTCCGTTTGGAAGGACAGTGCAGGTTGTGATTTATCGCAGTGCCTTGAAGGTGTCGTCCTCGGAGGGTGTAGGTTTGAAGTCGGCCTCGATTCGGATTCGCTGGAGTTGAGTTAGGCAGTGTCGGTGGTTGGTGGTTGGTAGTGGGAAGCTTGTTCGTTTGTAGCTACAATCGAAATGAACAATAGCGCTCCCTACAGCATCTGGAGGGTAAATTAAAGGTAAGGTTATACACTTCGGATGCGACCAAGGATTGACGGAAGTAAAGTGGTGCCAAATGATGACCTGCACACAGCAATGATAACGGGGTTAAGGAGAGGAAACGTCCTGGTGGTTAGCACTGGATTTGGGTACGAAGCTGGGTCTTAGCTGGCCGTTGTGCAATCGCGACGCGGTACAAGTTGCAGCAGGAACAGTTGTCAATTCATCCGTTGTCCACGAACCATCCTACATTCGGCGTCATCACCTCGGACTCGGGCACCCTGCACCCTGCACCGCTGCTGTTTGCTCGGATCAGTCGAGCTCAGATTGGCGACTCATGGGTCAAACATTGTTGGTGAGTACACGCAATATCAATTCTCGATGTAACACTCATTCCACTATCCCATGGACCTGCGCCTAAGAGTCTGTTTTGCAAGAGAACAGTTTCTATTGCTTCAGCTCAAACCCACTACAACGCTACATAATACTGCACATCAGAGCCCGGAAACTAATAGTTGTACCTGAACCGAAGCCTGTGAAACCCCTAACTTCAGCACGGATGCTTCTCGCACCTCTCGGTGTTCCAGGACAGCGCAAAAGACCAGATGCACTGATGAGCGGAGGCCAGCGACCAAACTTAGAAACAACGCAGGAAACAAGTCCAAGTTGCTGGCCAAAAGAGGCAGTTTGTTTTTTAAAGAAGTATCAAAGTCTAGACTTCGGTCAACAACCCGTCACAACGGATACTTTACCCTTCCAAATGCGCTTGGAAGGGGCATTCTGTTAGAATTATACTTGCACCTAGTTATTCTTCTAAGCCTCACCATGCCAAAAACACCTGGATTCAGAAGGACTATATGGGTTGTGCTGCAACGAGGGCTTGTGTAAAATTATTGTCCTCGTATCGCCTGATGTCATGCTCAGTAATTTTAAATAAACTGTGTAGAGGTATGATATTGTCTTGGTAAGGAGACGTGATATGCCAAGACCAATGGAGAGGGTAATTGGATTTGCACAGGGAATTGGGAAACGCAGTGGACTTCCAAGCGTGGTGGGTGAATATGAAAATTTGTTTCGACCAAGCCTTCCAAGCTTCAAGGGTCAGAGATGCCTTCATCGCGTCCGTAATTGAACAAGGTGGTGTGTCGAACGCTTATTTCATTCTCCCGACCTTCTCTTACAACTAGACCACTTAAGCCCGGTGAAGGGAGAGTCCAGAAGCTCAAGAAGGCGGAAGAAATCGTAATATACACGCTGGCTTTTCATCATCTGCAAAGCATATGTTAGCACTCTGGTCAACCTCGCTGTGGGAGAATCAGGAACGTACGTGTTTAAAACTTGGAAGGATGAAGAGGAAAGAAAGAAACGGCAGGATCGAATTTATGAAATACCCTAGAATTTTGCCCGGGCTTTTGCCGGAACACTAATCCTACTTTGGACAGCTTAAAGCTCGGCCGACCAAGTCGCGCATCTCAAGAACATAAATGTCGAGACATGTAGCTTAGCCTACCGATCCCTCATGTGAACATGACTTCGAGGTTTTGCTCGCGCACATTTCCGGTCAGCATAGTTGCACGTGCTCAGTCTCTAGGGCAATCGAAACCAGCACTGCCAGCAAGATGGCGTCTAAAATTTCAACCCTCCGGTTCCGTACCTGAGAGGAGGCAGAGATCGTTCCACAATGGCGCCCGTACGATGGCATCTGATGGGCCAGCTGTGCTCCCAACTGATGCCGTCTTTTATAAGGAGTACATTGACAGCTGTAAGCTCCCAGGAAACTGGCATGTGCTACCTAAGATAACGGCAAGCTAACTTCAATTCAGTTAATACTCCCAAACCAATACCTCTTCTTCCATACATGAACCAGGAGCTGCTCGGAACCAAGGTCACATTCAGAGGATATCTAGGAAAGCGCAAAGACATAGCGGAAAAGTTGGCTTTTGCAACCCTCGACGAAGATGGATCTGGCAGTCGTCAGGTACAGATCGTCTCTCGCGCCGGTGATGCCTTAGAAAACCAGCAAGTACACGATAGCTTGAAAAATGTTAGACAAAATAGCTTTGTATCTGCGTCTGGGATTCTTCAGAAGAAAGTGCTCAGGGGAAAGCATGCTACAGACTGGCCGGATGGAGAAATTCCTTGCAGCGCTGTGGAGTTAAAGTTGGAAAGCATCACCTGCTTAAGCTCGTTCCCAAGAGATATAATTTTCGGGGAAGATAGTCAATTTGCTCCTGAAGCGCGCCATTTACAAATCCGATTCGATAAAGGGCTTAGTTCCAGACTGAAGTTTCGGTCAGAAGTGACAAAACATCTTCGTGAAGCCTTTCCCACCGACTTCACTGAAGTTGAAACACCAATCCTGTTCAAGTCGACTCCGGAAGGCGCCCGAGAGTTTCTCGTGCCAACGAGGCGGCCGGGTTTTGCATACGCTCTACCTCAAAGCCCCCAGCAATACAAGCAGGTTCTCATTGCAAGTGGAATTCATAGATACTATCAGTTCGCTAGATGCTTCAGGGATGAAGACCTTAGAGCAGACAGGCAACCTGAATTCACACAGGTAAGTGCTTTCCCTTCGTTAGCTTGTTTGCGCTCACGAGGAATAGTTGGACATTGAAATGGCATGCCATGACTCTGCAGTTGTTATGGGCCTTGTGACCAATCTTATCAAGACCACTTGGGCCAAATTCTTACCAGCTCAAGACATATCGTACACATTTCCCCGCATGACTTATGCAGAAGCAATGTCTAAGCATGGTTCTGACAAGCCCGATTTGAGGATACGAGACTTGGTAGGTGCGCCATTCGATGTACGTCGTGGCAGAGCTAAGTAATCATAGATATATCGCATTGACAGCATACTAAGCTCTGATCTTGTTGGGATGCTTACGTCTACTCGTGATCCAATTGTTGAAGCTACCAGATTTCGGCTCAAGGGGAGCCCGGACACTGTTCGCAAATTCATCATGAAGTTTATGGACTCCCCTGATGCAGAAGTCTTTCGACAGAATCCTGATGGAGCGCCAGGCGTATTCGTCTGCGATTCGCGGAAGCCGCTGGAAGGTCTTCAAGCTTTCGGTTTCGAGGGTGCTGAGAAGCTAAAAGAATCTCTTGTCGATGCTTCTCGTGGGGCAGTCCAGGAAGAAAGCGTCTTGGAGGACGGGGACCTTGTTTTGCTACAGGCGCGCGAAAATGCTCCACATACGGGTGGCTCTACAGCACTTGGTCGACTTCGCCTAGCAGTATACAAAGAGGCCGTGTCTCAAGGACTCTTGGACCCTGATTCCAGCCATAAATTTCTTTGGGTCACAGACTTCCCCATGTTCACACTCAACAATGATCAAGATCCTGGTCAAGGAGGTGCTTCTGGCTTCTCGGCAACCCACCATCCATTTACAGCACCAAAGACTGAGGCCGATATTGAACTGCTACTCACTGATCCTTTGGAAGCAATAGCAGATCACTATGATCTTGTCATGAATGGAGTGGAATTGGGTGGTGGAAGCAAAAGAATCCACAACGCAGAAATTCAAAAGTTCGTCATGAAGGAAATTTTACAGGTATGTCTCTGTCTTTCGGGCAACACAGTGACCGTACTGATGTCTCTCAGATGAGCGATGAGCGACTGGGCGACTTCTTACATCTCTTCGAAGCGCTTCGTTCTGGCTGTCCTCCACACGCCGGCCTTGCTATTGGATTTGATAGACTGATAGCAGTTATGACCAACTGCGAGTCCATCCGCGATGTTATTGCGTTCCCTAAGAGTTCCAAGGGCGAGGATGTCATGGTCAAAAGTCCGAGCTTGATGGCTCAAGCACAACTCGACACGTACCATCTCAACCTGAAGGAGTAAACTGTGAACATCGGATGCGTGATATTTCAATTTCTACTTTGATGTACAACATGGGTGGCGTATAGTGGTGGAAAATGATTTTATACCCCCAGCTCTTATAGACTGTATACTATAGACTTGTACGATACGAGACGAGATATGTAATCCTTCTGTTACAGCCATGGGCTTGTCTTTCTTCAAATACTTAACCGAGGAAGCGTTCTTTTACGAGACGCCAAGCCTGACTCATCTTCATAGCACTGCCACCCAAATCAATTAGTCTAAGACTTATACCTCAAGCAAAGTCGATCCCGCACGTCGTTGAATGCTCGACGTTCTCCCAAGCTTGGTGAAGGATCTGGTACTTACCACCATGGCATCATCAATAACCTCCCCCAAAACTATCGCTATAATCATGGACACCAATGTTCCGCATCCAATGGGACCAATCAGTCTTGGCATAGTGGAAACAGCAAGAGACACCTACCTGCGACCTAATATCCCATTCGAATATGACATTGTTGTGCTCAACCTAGAAGATCACAACTTACCCCAGATAGATGTTGTCTCGGGCAACATCGCTTCCTCGGAGAAGGCCGATCAGGTCATAACACAATGGCAAAAAGAGATTTCAACGCACTCTGGATTTATTTTCCTCGTCCCATTTTATCCATGGTCATACTGCAACCCGATCAAGAACTCAATCTGGATTCTACCATCAGAGACATGGAAGAGAAAACCGGTTATGATCATGGGATATGGCAAGATCGATGAGCAGTGGGATCCAGCCAAGAGCGAATTACGAACCATGAAGAAGAAGAGTCTCAGTATGATGAAGGGTTTCATGGAAACCAAGGGGATACGCGTGGCTAAGACAGATCTCATTCCTGAGTTTCCCGTATACCAAGACTATTGGGAATGTTGGGAGAAGGGGACACTTAACTTTCATGGTGGGCAACAGACAGAGCTCTGGGACTCGACAGCGTGGAATCGTTGTCAAGAGGGTGTTAGGTGGATGGTTGAGGATATTGAAAGATCAGCGAAAAAGAAATAATGGCCTGTAACGGGCTTTTACTGCTGACGACGCTTTTCCAAGAACCGTTCCCCTGGTCTATGGGCTTTCGCAACATCCGCCCTCGGTGGTCTTGCCCATTGACGCAAGAAAACATTCGAGTCTGATCTGGCACTCTATGAGGATCCAAATCAATACCTATAATATGTGCGGAGCTGAATGTTGTGAGGACACTTACGATTGACCCAGACCATCTGTAGAAGAATGATCTGGAGATGCCCTATCGTCCTTGGGTGAGGTAGACGTAATGCAGTGGACTTTTGGAACTGAGTTTAGAAACAAAACTGTTGCTGGAAGTTCCTTACTAGAACATAGCGAGGTGCTAGATCAAGCATGTCCATCCAAGAACAAAGTGAATAGAACCAATTCAAGCATTTGTAGCCCATGAGGACTTGGTGTCTCTCTGTAACCGAAGCTAAGACAAGCCAAGCTACCATCGCCATTTCATCCCCCCTTCTCCAGCTCGCTTATGTCGCGAGCACAGCAAAGAGTAGACAAAACACGACTTGACAACAATGGTAAACATAGCCATCAAAAGTAAACAAAGCGAGTTCCGGAATATATGTATAAGTAACCAGAACCAAAACACAACAAAAACCACAACAAAAAAAAACACCAAAAAGAATCGAACAGCAAAAGATCTACAAGCTGTACTATCGGTACCGGGCTTCCAGCGGAAGCACGGCACTGGGTCCCAGCCCACCCAGAGTCACCCCTGAAGATGTTCACATCGCTGCACTCTATGTGTAGACCTAATCCACGCAGGCCCGAAGCACCGTCTTATAAGATTTGTCTTCAGAGGTGTTAGTCACCAGTAAGCTAGGTTCGCCAGTGTGTGCAGCCCACCAACTCCAGACCTTACTTCATAACCCTCCAAATTGTTTGTTTTTGATTATGTGGGCTTATATAGTTGCAACTGGAGAGGAGATGTTTGATTAGTTTGCTTTAGTAAGGCTAGGCCTGCGGATTCTCTTGGTTGCGCAAAGTTGAGATGCCATATTCGTAAGGTATCGAAAGTGAAAACATATTCACTTTGAAGTTCGAGCTCTAAACTTTTAACTCCTCCTTGAAGCTATTGCCATGTTCTTACATAATAATCATTTAGACAATTTTCCAATAAGGGTTGAATCAAAGCCTGACAATCAATTAGACATCTCAAGTCATAAACTCCTGACCTCCTCGCCTAGCTCATATCGTGACAATTCTTCCCGTCTTGTTGCTGTTTCATAAAGCGCTTGATTCTCAGTGCTAAGATACAAAGTCTTCGACCAGAATGACTTGATCCCTTAATGTCCTAGTAGCAACGAAGAAAGCTAAGTTCAGGTTCAACCACTAGTAGTGGCCGACAATGTTTACTCCCCAGCGCAGCAGATAATGGCTAAGCGACGAATGCTAGTGACCGTCGACTTCAAGAAATAGGGCAGTGAATACTGGGTTGCTGCCAATACTAGCCCAGCTATGGCAGCCTGCTGGCGAGTTGACAGCTCTCTTTGTATACTCTCGTGGATATCGAGGGTTTACAGGCGCTCTTTGCATTCGCGCATCGAAGACGTGAACTCCTTGCGGGGATTGATCGCCCGACATCTGCACACCATCACTTACGGTTTGCTGATGCTTATGAGATTATTAGCAATTGTGAGGTTACTTGACTCTCCTAAATGAGTACGAAACAGTATGTACATATTTGATCTTGTTGGGTCTGGAAGAGCTATATACAAGCGCTTGGCTCTAGCAAGACCTTGCCCGTTTCATCTGATGAAAAAGATGCTTATTGGCATGAAGCCAACATAGGTGAAAGCAGAGGGGGAGTCTAATTTCGCAAATGTATCGGGCGCAAGTGTGCGAGTTGAGATTTCATTCATTATCCATATGATACAAGTACAGTTTGTATTACGCTATACCAATTGGATCCTTACCAATTTCCGTGCCTCGCTTGCCCATGCCAATGATGTTACAAATGGATCTATGAATAAACAACCTGCGAAAATGGGACGATCATAATAGATCGACATTTCAGAAAGAACGTATCATCAGAGCTGATGCATCACTTCTTATTTCTTTCAGCCTGGTTCTTCTCGTATGCAGAAATGAGCTCTTTCCTATGTAGTTGTTAGACAAAAATTACAAGTGGGATATCTGAGAGGGTGATACTGACTGTAATTGACCAGGTGCTGGTGCGTAGTGACTGAACTCCATTCCAAACTCTCCCTTTCCTTGGGTTGCAGCTCTAAGCTGGGAGCTGAAGCCAAACATAGCATTCAAACTACAATCGGCCGTCAGAGTGAAATCTTCGGGGCCAATCTCAGTGTCGCTGATAATGGCATTTCTCTTATTTAGAAGACCAACAATGTTTCCTTGAAATTCATTCGGGGCTGTGATGGTCGTCTTCATGAGCGGTTCAAGAACTTGTCCCTTTCCTTCTTTGAATGCCTTTCGGAATGCTTGCTGTGTGGCATTTTTGAAGGCCATTTCGGAGGAATCAGTAAGATGGATTGCTCCATCATTGATGACCATGTGAGTACCCAAGACTTGGTGTCCAAGGAGTGGGCCCTTCTCGCAAGAGAGCATAAAACCCTTCTCACAAGCGTAGATAAACTTCTCAGAAATGGCACCTCCCGTGACTTGGTTCTCAAACTTTGGTGTGGCATACCCGTTCTCAGTCATCTCCATAGGTTCCAGCCATCCTACAACTCTAGCGAAGTCTCCAGCACCACCGGTTTGCTTCTTGAGTGTATGGTCAAATTCAACGCGCTCAGTGATTGTCTCACGGTAGGAGACCTGGGGTTTACCAGTCTCTACGGCAACACCATATTCACGACGCATTCTTTCGACATAAATCTCAAGATGCAGCTCACCCATGCCGGAGATGATAGTCTCCTGCGTCTCAGGGTCAACATGAACGCGGAATGTGGGATCTTCGCGCTGGAATCGATTCATGGCCTTGCTAAAGTTCGAGCCGTCTCTGGTTGTCTTTGGTTTGATGGACAGCGAAATGACAGCGTCGGGAACAAACATAGAACTCATGGAGTATGGCAATCCTCCATCCGTAAAAGTATCTCCTGAAGCACAGTCCACACCAAATACAGCACAAATCTCACCAGCTCCAATTTCAGGGGCTTCTTCCATTTCATTGGAGTGCATGCGAACAATTCTAGGCACCTTAACCTTCTTGTCCGAGCGGGCATTGAAAATGTTCATGCCCTTCTTCAATGTGCCCTGGTACACGCGAATATAGGTGAGTTGCCCGTAATTGCCTTCCTCCAGCTTAAAAGCCAGGCCTACAAAAGGTAAAGAGTTGTAGGAGACAAGCTTGACAGGAGCTTCAGCCTTTCGCGTGTCAAGCGCAAGATTCTCTACTTCGGCAGGATTGGGCAGATAGTCGCAAACAGCATCCAACATGGGCTGGACAGACTTGTCCGCTAGCGCACTTCCCATAAGCACAGGAGAGAACTTCAACGCGATTGTGGCTCTCCGAATAGCAGCCTTCAATTGTTCTTGAGTTGGTACTCGCTCGTCCAAGAAGATTTCTGCAATCTCGTCGTCAACATCGGCCAGCGTCTCGATCAACATATTTCGACGCTCCTCAGCAATTTGCTTGCACTCCTCTGGAATCTCATCGGTCTCTCTGATGATTTCTCCCTTAGGACCGTCATTGTAAATGGCCTTCATCCTGATGAGATCTACAACTCCTTGGAAACTGTCTTCGGAGCCAATTGGAACCTGAAGGGCTGCGGCAGGCATGCGCAATTTTTGGTTAATCTGGTCGACAGCCTTGAAAGGATTGGCACCCATTCTGTCCATCTTGTTGATGAAACTGATACGTGGAACGTTGTATCTTCGCATCTGTCTATCGACCGTGATCGTCTGACTTTGTACTCCACTAACTGCGCACAAGATCATGACAGCACCATCCAACACTCGCAGAGCTCTTTCGACCTCAATTGTGAAGTCAATGTGACCTGGGGTGTCAATCAGGTTGATGTGGTATGTCTCATCCTTGCCGTTCTCCCTTTTGACCCAGTCACAGAACGTCGCGGCTGATTGAATGGTAATACCCTTCTCCCTCTCCAAATCCATGGAGTCCATCTTGGCTCCAACAGCATCTTTGCCTCTGACTTCGTGGATGGCACTTATTCGACCGGTATAAAATAGGACTCGCTCAGTAGCAGTTGTTTTGCCACTGTCAATGTGTGCCTTTGGGGTTCATTAGCACTTGGATCGCAAGTTCTGACATTCCTGCAATATCGAAGAACCTACTGCGATACCAATATTTCTGATCCGATTTAATCTTTCCTTCTCAACTGGATCCAAATTCTTCACAATCTCTTCCTGCGCCAAATTTGGATTAGCAGCTGCAGCCTTGAGAACAGCCTCGGCGGCAGCCGCTCGTATCCTCGTTGACTGTGAAAAGAGTCGTTGAGATGGTCGCGCTCTTGTAGATGATCCTCCAATGCTTGTAGGTTGGACGGGTTTCGATGCATTTAAGCAGAAAAACCTCGATCTTGGTACGCAGCCCCGCAGGCATCCAATCGATGCTTCCGCAGAAGCTGCGACTCTCACAGCTTTATGCATCCTCATTTTGGTGAGCTCAGTCAATATGTATGCTATCCGGACTCTTTCCCCTTACCCGTACTTTTTTTCGGGACCGTACGATTAGCCGGCCCGATATATGATCCGCTATAGGCGCACGTGATAGCGTGGAGTGACGCGCTTACTCAACCGTGTTCAAGCAGCAAACACTGACGTGATCTTAGAGAATCCATCATAGCATGATTTCTAAAAGCCTTTGCTCAGATGGCTAGTATACTATTGATACACGCTAGAAGAGAGTACTGTAAGCATTCGATATGAGTCCTGCTCCGGCAACAGATAAGGATCCAGAAACAGAGACCGAGCATGATACTTTGAAGTACTCTCTCTTAGGACCGTCTCTTACCAAGTCAGGACAGGATAATGTTGATCAGCAGAAGGTTAGCAGGCTTAAAGTACTGACGAGTTTATCTAACATTTATCAGGTATCTGAGATCATTTACAATGCATCCAAGGGATCCAAATTCTTCAATAACGAAGAGAACCGGGACAAGAACTTAACGGCTAAGATTGAAAAGATCCTTGCAAAGAAGAAAGAACTAGAGAAGCTAGATCTAGCTCATGATATCAGAAAGGCCGATGACTGTATCGCAGAACTGGAACTGTCCCGAGATCTGTCTCAGAGTGTTGTTCATATTGATTGCGATGCTTTTTACGCCGCATGCGAGGAACTCGACCGACCAGAGTTGAAAGAAGTTCCATTCTCCGTTGGAAAAGGAGTTCTTACAACATGCAATTACCATGCTAGGAAGTTCGGCTGTAGAAGTGGCATGGCCGGCTTCGTTGCCAAGAAACTGTGCCCGCAACTTATTCAAGTTCCACTGAATTTCGAAAAGTACACTGCGAAAGCTCAGGAAGTTAGAGAGATAATCGTGGACTATGATCCTCGATTTGAAAGCGCCAGTATTGATGAAGCTTATCTCAACATCACTGAGTATTGCTCAATGAATGACATAAGCCCTGAAGATGCGGTGCAACAGCTGCGACGAGAGGTGCATGAAAAAACCAAGATCACAATATCTGCTGGAATTGCCGCTAACGCAAAGTTGGCCAAGATCTGCTCCAACCAAAACAAACCCAATGGCCAGTTCAGACTCGCCAACGACCGGAACGTCATCATGGCTTTCATGCGTGATTTGCCAACGAGGAAGGTGAATGGTATCGGTCGAGTGTTCGAGCGTGAACTTGATGCTATTGGCGTTAAGACATGTGGGGATATATACACATACCGTCAGTACATTTCGAAACTCTTTGGTGAGAAGGCATTTACTTTCTTGATGCAATGCTACCTTGGTCTTGGGAGAACGAAAGTGCAACCTGCTGAAGAGTATGAGCGCAAAAGTGTCGGAACGGAGAGTACGTTTGGGGATATGTCTGGTCATATTGAGCTTCGAGACAAGCTCCGACAAACAGCAGAAGAGCTCGAAAAGGATATGCTACGGACCCAATTCAAGGGGCGCACACTCTGCTTGAAAGTCAAGTTGCATACATATGAGGTTTTCACAAGACAAGTGATACCCCCAAAAGCGATATACTTAGCAGACGACTTATATAAATTCTCCGTTCCTATGCTCACAAGACTAGAACAAGAGTTTCCAGGGATGAAGCTCAGATTAATGGGACTTCGCTGCACGAATCTGGTCAGCATGAAAAAACCTGATACTATGGCCTTTTTCGGGTTCAAGAAACGTCCAGGCACAGACCTGGACAGTTCAGATATACCTGATGACGAACAGCTCAAGAGGAAAGCTGATGTTCTGGATAAGGATGGCCAATGGGAGGCAATACCAGCTGAGCTGCTATTTGAAGATGCTGAACGACAGGAGCGAGAAGAAGAGTTTGAGGAGCTGGAAACGCTCAGTCAATTAGAGGAGGTTGACAAAAGAAGACATCACGGCAAAGAAGTGGTGCCAAATCCAAGAAAGCAGGACTCGCCCGTGGAAGAATGGTGGGATTGTCCTATCTGTCTCCGGCCACAGGTGGCGAGCGAGAAAGAATTCAACGAGCACATCGATTTATGTTTGTCAAGGCAGACTATTAGAAATGCTGTTCAGGAGACAAGTGGAGCTGGGAGGCCGCCACGAGAATCGACCCCTAGCAACAAGAAGAGCAAGACGAGCGAGAAAAGTAAGGACAAGACTGTTCTAGGAGATCCGAAACAGCGGCGTCTGTTTTTTGGATAAGTTTTATGGCCCGGGAATGAAGGCCTTTGGCATCGTAAAGCAGACGTAGACAAATGACCTGGAGTTTTGATACCCAATAACCAGTCACTGTGTAGTCTTTTAAGAGAAGCCACTGAGTTGATTCAGCTGAGCTGAGATAGGAAAGGTGGTAACGGCAGTGCCGAGAACAATGGTTTGCTACATTTACACTTCATAAGGACGCCAAACATCATCATAACCATAGCATGTTCCTAGGAATCTGACATTCATGCTCCACCCTCCCGCTTAGCATATTCCTCCTCCATCCGCTTTTCATATAGCTTATCATTCGCAGCCTGTGTTGGATCCTCATGTAGAACACCTTCCTTAACCAAGTCTGCCGGGTTCGGGCGGTGCGCGATCTTCTCATTCAGACTGTCCGCTCGCATATGTTTCTCGAGTTCTTTCTGTTGTCCTTGAATAGCAGGAGCCGCGGTGGAATCGGGAAGGATGTTGCCTTTGGTACTGTTAGGCTGCGTTGTCATGACTTTAGAAAGGGGCACTTACGTTCGACTAGATCCTCTCGCTGTGGTCTCTTCTCCAATCCTTTCTTTAGGCTATCGGAAGCTCGGTGGCGCTCGAGATCGTGGGCAGCCGATTGAAGAGCCCTGCGTCTGTAATTAGTTATGCCGCTACAGCTCAGACACACGGAACTTACGGCGCAGCATTTGTATCAAGCAGGATATGGCGGGCTTTTAGTTCTTGCGGGTCTGGTCGATGTTGGAGGTGCTTCTCCAGAGAGTTCTGACGAGGATGATCGGGTCTTAAAGGGGAGATTGGAGTCTGGTTCTTTTGTTAGTTTGGATATCAAGGAGATATCAAAACATGCCTCATCAATCGCGTTGTCTTGTTGGTCGGCCATATTGTAATTGCTTTGAAGGGTTCTGCTTGCTTGAGTTTGGAAGATGTGGCTTGTGTCGTTGTACTGTGAACTGCGAGGTTAATAAGTGGAATTGTGTTTGTGTTTTGGGTAGGAAGGAGTCAACAGCCTCTTGTACCTGACTTGACCTTGGACACCTGACAGCTCCTGTAAACCTTGCCTTTAGCAGCTCTCCTCAGCAACCACACCACCCAAGACAGCTCCACCTATGACGACGCTCTCCCGCGATCTTTCCCCGCATCATCTGGATCGGGCTAGAGTGGATCTAGAGCCGGAGCTCATCACGTGTTTTCGAGTTCCGGTTTGCAATCGCGCCGCCTAATGGTCGCGCGTCAACACGTCTTCCTGTATTTGATCCGTCCGCCAGCACCGCCGACAAGCTCGAAGCAGCAGCTTTCTGCTTCACATGACGGACCTGACATCAAGTCATCGCTATGTGGGTACTTGAGCATGATGGTGATGCCCTACAAGGTAGATGTGGCCTCATACAATATGGAAGCCGCTTGCTGAAATGATACTTTTAGGGAGAAGACTATGGCTTCGCCCAGGCAAGAGGTTCTTGTTCGGACGGACAAATGCTGAAGGTACGCATATGTACAACATGCCTTCTCCGAGTAACTTATGTATCTGTAGGTGGAAATTTTGCTATCAACGATAAAACTGTGTCTAGGAAACACATGACCCTCGAGATTGGTCCTATAAACGCTGCCGACTGTGTAGGTATTCATCGTCACATTTATCATCTGGCCTTTCACTTATGACCCGATAGATGAATTCCAGCAAGCGTTCTCGGGTCGTGTTGCAAGACATGGGAACGAAAACTGGTACTATAGTGAACGACGAGCAGATCAAGGACAGGAGCTTCGAACTCTCCCAAGAAATTAATGTGTTTCAACTTGGCCGTTATAGACATTTGTTCAGGTATATCCCTGACTGAGTTGAGGGGTCAGTTCTAATAAATCATTAGAATAACCTGGGTTTCGGTGGCCTTTTCATTCTCATTCACAAGCAAGGAGATAAAGGCAGATCCGTATACCAAGCTCGTTGAATCGCTCGGCCCATTAGATATCAAGGTTCTGACAGACTTTGAGCGCGGCAAGACAAGTCATGTTGTCGCAAACAAGCGCAATACTTCCAAAGGACTACAAGCTCTCATCGATGGCAAGTTTATTGTCAACCATGGGTTTGTTGATACAATCATTGCTGCTGCAACACCCCAGGTCCTCGTGACACCAGAAGTGGAAGAGTTAGCACCGTTGGAGGAGGATTTTGATGCAGCCTTCCCCAACGCTCTTGATTTTCTTCCAGCCCGTGGCCAGGAGCCGACTCAGCGGCCATCCGAGGCATACGCACCAAATGCATCCAGGCAGGATATGTTTGATGGTTATACGTATATTTTCTACGATGCGCAACAGTTCAACAACCTCCTCGCACCCGTCACCGAAGGAAGAGGAAAGGCGCTTCTACGAGAAGTTATTCCCAACGAAACCACCGTCGACGAATTTGTGCGGTATGTGAAAGAGGCTGCCGGAGAGAAAGGATTGGGGGAGTTTGAGGACGGAAGCGAGGGCAAAGGCGTCGTGGTTGTCAGATTCAGTCCTGCTAAAGGACCATTGCAACCATGGTACGAAGCCTTTTGCAAAGAGGTTGCTCTCCATCTAGATCACCGACCTATCGAGCAGAGTGAATTCCTAGATGCTATCCTCAACAATGATGCTAGTGTGTTACGAAGACCTTTGCCATTTGAGCGTCCTGGGATCATAGCACCCCCACCATCAGTTGGTTGGTTGTGCGACATCCCATAGTATTTCCACCATTGCTGACTCTAGTATTTAGCTATTACATCTCAGACGCTACGAAGCTCGCCGCTACCTGAGCCGACACCGGCGGAAACAGAACCCATGCCACCGCCAAGAAAAGGCAGAGGGAGAAGAGGTGTAGTCCGCAAATTCAAGGGATTCGATAGCGATGATGAGCAGGACTCTGCTCCTCCGTCCGCACATCATTCCATGGTTGTAAGCCAACAGTCGGTACCCGAAGAGCCGCAATCACAAGGGATGTTCGTATCGCCCGAACCGGAGGCGCGACAGCGAATGGATGTAGATTCCGAACCAGAAGAGGTGCAATCTAGGCGAAATTCAAAAAGGAAGACGCCGCCTATGGAGGAACCAGAGCTTGATATTCTTGAGACAATGGCTCCAGCAGCGGCTGCCCGCAAGCGGCGTCGAGAAGCAGAGGAAGCTGAAAGAAGGGAAAGTGGAGAGTTGGTACCACCACCAGATATTGTTCAGAAACCTGTGGTTTCAGCTGCGAAGACACAGAAATTTAAGGTGAAAGAGGAGCTTGATGTGCAGCAAGAACTCATTCGTAGAAAGGAGCGGGAAAGAGAGATAGCGGAAGAGGAAACGCAAGCTCTACAAGACCAACTTGACGGGATGAACATCGAGCAGATAAGAAACCTCGTCGTCATCGAAGAGATGGAGGTTAAACGGCCCGACCGTCCAAGTAGAGCTCATGGAGAAAATAGCGAACGATGGAATGACAAATGGAATGGCCGGAAAAACTTCAAGAAGTTCAGGCCACGGGGAGAAGGCATTACCCGAAACTTGAACCGGGTCATTGTCCCTCTTGAAGAGGTGAAGAAGCGGGACTATGGCATTGGTGACGATTACTGGCTAGAGAGCGATACACAGAAATCCAAGAAGAAGAGAATTAAGGGGAGGGACACGCAAGACGTCGGTCAATCACAAGGAAGACCCAGCAGTCGAGCTACGGAGCAGACAGAGGATGAGCCTGGGCTGCAAGCAACGGCAGAAGCCACAATGTCTTCCGGCGTCGAGAACACAGAAGAACAGCCCGAAAGAGCCATGTCGTCTCGTTCTCAAAAGTCTGTAGAGAACCAGAGCTCGAGTCGAAGTGTCCCAAGTCAAAACAAACGGCCAGCTGCAACTGAGCTTGCCAAGCCAGCACCACCCAAGAGGTTACGGCAAGCAACCATTAGGAAGCAGGACAGTGACGATAGTGAGGACGAACTGAAATTTAGATTCCGGAGGAAACGCTGAGTGAAGTATACGCGTAGCATGTCTATGGGGTATCTTGTATTTCCTGCACACGGTGCATACTTATCCAACTCTGGCAAGCTACTCTGTCTATATCTACTATCCCAAGCAAATGCACGTGTAACGCCTCAAGAATGCGTACCTTACCAAAAAACTGTACAGATTTAATCCATCTCTTCCAACCCCCCAGTGCCAGGCACATCTCCCTCAGCAACAGCAATCCCAACCATGCAGCTTTCCAGCATGCCTTCATAGTTCACCCAGGGGTGCACTTCCCCAAATAACCTCGTCCCATCCCTCCCCGCACACTTCATTAACTCTGGCTCGCCGCCAGGATGATATGGTAGGTACGGCGTGATGTTATACACCTTCCCGCCGAGCACCGTCCACGCGTCCTTGCCCTTCCGGCCCGTCATCTGCTTCAGCAACGAAGGCGGCACGCGGAGATATGGCATATTGGCCGGTACACCTCTCAGATTCTCGGATGGCGACGAAGTGAGTCGTGCCCAATCTAGCGGCGAGTGGCCCGGTGTCAAAAGCACCTTCTTGGAGGGCTTGCTTGGGATCGCACTATGTGTGGGCGGGGGTGCTAAGCCTGAGCCCAGTGAGGACGAGGATGTTGGGTTTCGATTCGGGAGAGGTGAGCGCATGGGTGGGCTCATGAGAGATGCCGTGGGCGAGCGCAGTGGTGGTTGTACTTGCGGTACTGCATTGAGACGTGGCGGGCCTCTGCCGCCAGATGCTCGTTGGGCGGAGTTTGCAGCTGGGAAGGAGGGGATGGAGTTGTCTTCTGAGGGCTCTAGGTTGAAAGTTGGGGTTGATTGCGGTGGCGGTGATATCGTAGTGGCTACTGCTGGCAGCACGGGTTTCTTGAACATCGGCGGCGGTGGTGGCATGGCTTTGCGATCAGATTCTGCCTTGGAGGGTGTTGTAGCCGCGTCTTCCATATCCTCTTCGTCGGACGAACTCTCTCCTTCGGCAGCGCCCAGCTCTTTCAAGTAGTCCCCAATGACAGATATCGCATTGTCCTCATCCGCCTTCTGCATATCATGAGGCATGGCCTTGGCTGGTGCATTGTGTTCTTCGGGCTCTGCTGGTGCGATCTGAACCGATGGCCGTCGCAGCCAGGCCAGGAACGCCCATGATGCGGGTGGGTGTCGATAGCAAAGGAACGAGACCGACGCGACGAGGATGGAGAGACCGAGTAACATCGCTTTGATGGCACCCTCGCTCTGGGCACAACAGGTCTCGGGGAGGATGTGATGCGTCGAGGACGTTATGGAGTGGGAGGGCTAAAAATGGCGGCTTAGTAATGGCGATAAGGCACGATGCTGGCTTATCGACGGGAGCCCCTTTCCCTTTCCCGGCACATGTCCCAAAATAAGGTGCGAAACGACTGACAGGTACGGGAACACCAGCGACGGCCGGCTTCTTTCCCTACCCTACCTAGCTGCTAAGGCCGCACTGGGTACTCCGTCCTGCACATCAGCTGCCAAACTGCCGACTCGATAGTAGTGCGGGCCTTGCATGCACGCATGGCTCGTGTCTTGGACAACGAACGACCCTCACCGTTGTTTGTGCATCTCACTACCATAGCATATTTCCCACATCCGAATGTCCGCAAGGCAACTTCGGATCGCAGCGGACTAACATGCGCCCTGCAGGAGCTGTGTGTGTTGGAGCGAGAAAAAAAAAGAAAAACAACAATGTCCGACCACGATTATTATGACTGTTATTGCATGGCGCCCCTCGGCTCCCAAGGCTGAAAATCACCGTCCCTGGATCATGGCTGGGAGGACCTGGAGCGGGGTGCCATAGCGCGTCATTCTCTCGCCATTCACCACTCACCACTGGCCCTGATGTTTGCGCATAAACAATGAGATGAAAGAAGGTCTGAGTTGGCACTGTTAATACTCCGGCCGTGCTATACAACCGGTCCTCTGCCCTGGCCGCTGGCCGCAACCCTCATCATTGTTCCTGCTAATCATATCTGCAGGTGGGATGCAGAGGAGGGATGTGGTGTTATGATTCCCTCGATCCATGTAAACAATACCCATCTTCCGTTTTTTCTTTAATCGGGCCAATTCCTCGCGCGCTGGCTGCCTCTGGTCTGCTCTTCCCATTGTGAAATGTATCCCATTGTGAAATAGAAGAGCGCTTTCCATCTCCTCGTAATCATTATTATCCTACTGTCTTTATTGCTCGATCCAGTTCAATCATGGGTTGGACCCTATCGCCAAATTGCTCCGGTCGCTAGGTAGCCTCGTCAAAATGCGCGCTTTCATGACTGTCTCGCGGCGTCTGTCCACCACGACAGCTTCAAATCCAAACACGAACAACTCTTCTAATTCTGAGAATCAATCCAACCTCAACACTCCAACTCGCACGAGACCTTCCCCTCGACCGCCGCTGCAACCCAGAGAACAGAATGCCATGGTAGCCAGGGTGCCGCCGAAGGCATCCCAACCCTTATCAGTCAAAAGTGGCAATGCAAACATGCCTGACAAGCACAATATCTCGAGACCCTTCATTCCCGCCCTCAGTGCGACGGCCAAGCAGGGCAACCGAACTCCATTGACGCCCCGAGTCGCCGCTCCAACTTCCACGGCGAATGTGACTCCGGTAGCACGAAAAGGAGTGCGGACGGAGCGGTCTGAGAATCATGGGGCTCAGAACTCGAGGGAGGATCTCTCTCTGCCTACCACTCCTTACCTGAACAATAATGTTACACCTCGATCAGGCTCTAGGAAGACTCGAGTCGAGAGCCCTGCAAATACGCCCGCGGGCACGCCAACCTCGCATCCTAATACCGAGCCTCCTCGACTTGCTCAAGATACACCCTTACACGCTCAGGCCTTGGGGATATACGAAGGAGAGGCACCACCACGAAAGGGGAACGTAGCTTTCAGTTCGGAAATCAGCTACCATGCCCCCCAACCACGTACATCTGGAGATGCGAAGTTCTTCTTTGCCAATGAAGCAAAGTCGGGAGCTGCACCTGCACCAAGACCAGCACTGTCCAAGCAAACCTCCTCCACATTCTTTTATGCCAACGGAGGCTCCGTTCCACCGCCAACAAAAGCACCTGGGTCAGCAGTAGGATCATCTGTGGGGGAAGACTCTTCACAACCCAAGTTTCTTCATGCCAATGGCACCCCCAATCTTAATTCCTCGCCTTCGCCGCACCTACCAGTCGCTCGATCCACAACTTCAAATTCCTCTCGCATAACCTCCCCACGATTGCCTACTTCAAACCCCATGTCACCTTTGCCATATCCAAGACCTAACTCACCGTATAGACCAAACCAGCATGCTCCAGTGACGACATTGAGAAGTGCACCAGGTCGCATATCCCCGGCTCCTGGCCGACCCGCTGCTGGGGGACGAGGAAATTCTGGACAGAACCTTGCAGCTGGGAAGAGGAGAAGTGTTGACGGAACTCAGCGAACTTTAGGTCATGGCCGTTCGGAAAGTCTTGGTTCCATCGAGGCTAAGACACCACCGAGTAGGAAGATATCTATTGGTAGTTCTGAAATCCAAGGTAGCACTACGCCTTCTGGTCCTGCTCTAAGTCCAATATCTTTGTCAGCATCAAATGAACTTCTTGAGGAGGAAAGTACAGACCAGGATTCCGGCGAGAGCCAAAGCCCGATCAAAACGGGACACTCAATTGAACATATGAATGAACTTGCAGCAAATGCAAGGCGAGAACGAAAGGTCTTGGACCTCGAAATCACCAATTCATCTCTGGAGGCTATCAACCGAACACTGGAACGACAAATGAGAAAGCAGACTGCTGAGCTAAGGAGATATCGACGACTTAGCAGAACAGGACGTCTATCAATTGCAACCACTGCTTCTTTGCGTACTTCTGATGGCAGCATTTCATTAGATGGAGCAGAGGGAAGTCAGTTATCTGACATGAGTGATGAAGACGATGAAGATCTATCTGACGAAGAAGAGTTCTCCGAGGATGAGACTGCAGACGAATCAACATTGTCTCCTGAAGCCATGGCCGAGAACGATGCACGATATAGACGACGCGACGAGAAACGGTTGCAAATTGATCTAATCAAACATCAACAACTCCTCACAGACAGCCAGAAGATGAATCAAAGCCTAAAACGATGCCTTGGATGGACCGAGGAGCTCATCAACGAAGGAAAGAAAGCGTTAGACTATCGCGTCCGTGTTAGCGATATCGAACTTGGCGGAAGGGTACTCGCACCAGACGAGATTGCTCTACGTCATCAAATGGACGACCAAGATGAAGAGGCCGAAACACTTCAATCACCGCTGTTGCGAGAAGTAATGAAAGCAGCAGCATGGGGAGGATTTGGACGAGATGACCGCGACAGCGGAATAGAAGTCGACCCTGAAACGGGTCTTCATCGCGAGCTTCAATAATACGAATAGATGCAACAAGGCCTATAGTACTTATACATATGGCGAGACCACACAACACCACTCACTCAGACATACACGAATTTTGTGTACCTTTTTCTCTTATGTCACTTTTTTTCGGTTTGGAAATCTGGATCTGGTGGATTGGGGATCTTTGACAGGTGACCACAGCTCCTATTTTATGAGCAGCCTGGGCGTTTACGGCTTCTTTTGAGTAATTTTTGCACAAATGTCCGGCGTTTTTCTTTCTTCTTAACCTCTTATGGGGTGTAAACCTCACCAACATTGGAAGACCGTTTTTTTCATTTGTCCTGCCACTTTTTTGTATTGTAATGTACTTCTTATGATACCCCAAAGGCCAGCCTGACCAGGCCCCGGCGCGAAACGATGAATGATGAGAGAGGGAAGGGAGGGAAAATGGGAACGGCCAGGCTTTATGTATACTCCGGCAGAGTGCTGCTCCTCTACCTTTCTTTACCTTATACCCTCGTC
Organism: Coleophoma crateriformis; assembly: GCA_003369635.1. Lineage (NCBI taxonomy): Eukaryota > Fungi > Ascomycota > Leotiomycetes > Helotiales > Dermateaceae > Coleophoma > Coleophoma crateriformis. The sequence continues at coordinate 650,616 of PDLN01000004.1, forward strand.
TCTAGTTACTACTTCCAGATAACGGAAGACTACTTCGCACAATATCCTAAGCTAAGAAATGGGAGAATAAAAATGAAGTCCAATCAAGTTCAGACGCTATTTCTTCTAATAATGCTTTTCTGATGGTGACATAGAATGGAACAAAACGGAGAAGATGCTTCTCTTGAAACAAGTTACTATACCTCGAGTCTGCAGATGCTGGTCCCTGAAACAACATGTTCCAACCTATATAACGTTATACCGTTACCGAATATGTCCGAACCCCCCCCCCCTTTCCAATTGAAAATACATACTAGCAACTGCCCGTACGTTATTTAGATATGAGAAGAGGTGGATAAACAAATGGTCGTCGAGGCTGCATGGTATCAATAGCTACGAAAGCCAGCAGCATGAGAGTGATAGGTGGAAACGAATTACGTACGGGAAGTCATCGCTGACAAGAGTTTAAACAAATGTTAAAACTCTAGGTTTGTAATGTGTCTTGACGGTGTACTTGCAACCCGTTGGGGGGGGGGGGGGCAACTGAGGAGAGCGTAATGTTGATATATCCTTTTACATTATGATTTGAGCATGGCGGGAGAGGAGAATGATGATGATGATGTGGGGAGCTAGTGATATCTTTTGATATTCGAGGCTCCGGGAGGAGACTTTATGTTGAAGAATCTGAGCTCCATAGAAAGGACAGCGGCAGCGCCAAGAGGAAAAAGGTATGCCATGGTCCCATACCTAGATAGGTAGTCTATGCAAGAAAGAAAGAAAAGAAAACAGATAGCGCTTGAGCAGAATGTAAAATATACGCGCAACCGCCCCAACCCCGCTCATCAACCGACACATACAGACAAGCAGAGGCAAGACTACTATCGAAGACCTCGTCGTGTCCTGGTTGACTGTTTCTACATTTATTCTTCAAATCTCCCTCAAACTGCTTGCGCACTGGTAACCCCAAGCAGAACAGTTTCTCTTCTGTTCTGTGTTCCCTGTCGCTAGCGACCATTATGCTTTGGGCACATTTGGTGCATCAGCAGCAACGTCATGAGCGGTCTGCTCGGCGGTCTTGTCTTTTTTGTCCTTGCCCTTCTTCTTCGTATCCTTCTCCTTCTTGGCTGCTGCCTCGGCAACTAGTTGCTCGAAAGCCATGTAATCGCCTTCTTCCTCTGGATTGCGCTGGGCCTGTAAAATGCGTCAGGTGAAAAGTCTTGAAAGTAAGCAAAGAAAGGTCGTCATACCTTTTGGAAGATTTCTCCACAGATTACCAATGCTTGAGCACGCTCCAATCTCTTTGACATTGGCACTTTCTTGTCGTTTAAGATCTCATCACAGACATCACGGAGGACGCCCTGGATCTCAAACTTACTTCCGCGCCATGCGGCTGTCAGGATCTTTCCTGTGACACGTCGCTCGTATTCCACCTTCTTCTCATCCGTCCAATCCTCGCCACCCTTCTCTTCCATCTTGGCCATCTCCTCCATAGTCATCTGGGCATCAATTGCACTACTAATTGTATTCCACGTTTCCTTGGCCAGAGTTCCCTTATCCTTTAGTCTTGAGAAAAATCCACCGATGCCCAAGAACTTCTGTGACTTTAATAACGCGGTTGCTTTTTGGAGATATGTTGTGCCAATGGCGTGCAGAATGTCCAGACCAAAAGACTCCATCTTCAGGTTTTCCACCTCTAGACGAGTCTTCTCTTGGAAAGCATGGGTCACGTCTGGTCCCTTGTCTGTTTCAGTCCAGACACTGATTCGATCGATCAGCTTCCTCGCCAGGGTATCAACGCGCTCTTGACGAATTCTGGCCCGCTCCTTTTCGTACGCTGCAAGCTCTTCCCGCTGTGCTTTGCTCAATCCGCCCTTCTTCTTCTCCTTTCTCTTTAACTCCTTCTCTTCTTCAGTCAAGCCAGCTGCATTCAATCTTGCGTCTTCCTCTGATTTGTCCATAATGGCAGCTCGGATCGGAATTCCTTGAGGTCGTGGGGTTGAGGTACCCGAGCCATTTTTGCTTGAAGGGGCAGCAGCAGGCTTCTCAGCTGCCGCTGCTGGAGCAGTAGTTGATTTGGTATCCGCAGCTTCTGCAACAGAAGGTGCCGGTGGGGTTGCCGCTGATGAACCTTCAGCAGTCGTCTTCGCCTTCTCGGCCTCCAGGCTCTCAGCCTTTGCAGCAGCCTCACCGGGGAATTCCTCCCCCTCCTCAGCCTCGCCCTCCTGCATTGTAATATCCATAGTCTTGGTTAAATCCTTCATGAGAGAGATCTCTCCGATCAAATCCACAAAGGCCTCCCCTCCAAAAATGGTGCCGAAGAATTCGGCAGGGTCTGCGAACCCATCTGAGGGCATCGCCTGATCCTTTCCATATTTGTCGTATTGTCTTCTCAGATCGGTGTTGGAGAGGATTTGGTAGGCTTCCCCTATTGCCTGGAATTTGGCGTGTGCGGTATCGTCACCGGGGTTTTTGTCTATGCATTAATGTGAGCGGGCGCTCCGAGGGAAGACTGTCGCAAACCTGTCGTCGAACTCACCTGGATGCGTGATGATGGCAAGTTTTCGGTATGCCTAGTAGGAAAAGAACGTCAGCAGGGGCAAGAGTCAAAGCGATCGGTCTTCCTCTTACCTTCTTGATCTCCAGCTCTGTCGCATCAGGCTTGACGCCGAGAGCATCGTAGTAGGTTGTGTCAACAACCATGTTGACGTTGAACTTGAGGGAAAAAGACTACGCAGCAACAATGTCTGTGATTAGAAAACGGCGGCGCAAGTAGAGGAAGGCTGCGGAAAGTCTCGTTGTGGCTTCTACCCAAGGGGTGTTCACTAAAAGCGGATGTAAGGCTGAAGCAGAGATCCAAAGAAAGTTGTCGCTTCTGTAGCATTATTTTTCGGGCCCCCCAACGGCCAGGCTCGGGTCTGAGGTCCTTGCCCGGGCAGTCAGAGTGCTTATGACGCGCAGGCGTGGACAAGGCTCATAACGTATTGAATTATTGACCAAGAAAACCAGGATATTTTCTCCAGATCATGAACACGCCCTCCATTTCTGGGATCACCCCTTTAACTTCCACCGTGTCGCATGGAGTATTCTATCATGTGTCGGTTCGGCAGTCCTTTTCAACCCGGCCAAGATGGATTCTGCATATTTCCCTCTTGCACAAACCTTGAGCTGCAATCATGCAACTAGCCGCCGATATTGATTGCGACACAATGCAAACCAATTCCGCATCGATGGATCACCTGCACTACCGAGTATGTGTTTATTTTATATTTTTTCGGTAATTCTATTTATTGTTCGACTTCACGTCTAGGTATGCATGTAGGCGAAACTAAAAAGAAATATTCATCAAAAGAAATTGGGCGGAATTGAATATTTATTTGACACCGGCAGCGGCCATGCGCTGGAAGCAGCCAGCATATGCCTCGTGAACCTCTGGGACCTTGAAGTTGTACTCGGCGAGCTTGTTGGTGAGCTTGGTGGTGTCCAGGCAGCAGTTGCTTCGTCCGGCCTTGATGACCTTGCTCTGCTCCTCGAGTGTGAAGTTCTTCCATGTGAAGTCAGGTCGGACGTATTGCTTGAACAAGCTCAAAACCTCGTTGTGGGAGATGGCACCTGGGTTGGTGAAGTTGTAGATGCCGGTCTCATTGTGCTCGGCCAACAGGATGGAAGCAGGGAGGAGATCGTGGAGGATGGTGTTGGAGTTTGGAATATCGACGACACGCTCGTACTTGGCGATCTTGGTGACAAAGTTGCGGGAATGGAGGTCGTCGCTGACGGGCATGCGCAGTCTAAGGATCAGGCAATTCTTGTATGTCTTCATGACCTCCTCGACGTGGGCCTTGGTCTCGGAGTAGAAGCTGCCATCAAAGTTGGCCTTGTCAGTCTCGAGGAATCCTGGGCCGCCAATTGGGTGCTTCTCGTCGTAGGCGTAGATGCATCCTACCGGCTCGTTAGCGAAAGGGTAAAACGAGAAGTAAATTGGAACACTTACCCGTGGCAAAGACAGTAATATGGATGTTCTCCAAGAAGCAGATATCAGTGAGGCTCAGTGTGCCGATAACGTTGGATCGAATGGTCTCCTCCTTGTTGTCCTCGCACCAATCAACATTGGGTCTGCCAGTGCAGCCGGCGCAGTTCAGGACGTGGGTTGGCTTGACTCTCTTGAGCTCGGCGATACATGCTTCGCGGTTTTGCATGCGAACAGTGGTCGTGTGAACCTCCTTGCCCTGGCTCTCCAAGAGATTCTTCAAGTGGCTGTGATAGCTGTCAGCAGTGGGTTCGGTCGATCGTGGAGGGGCAATCGTGGACTCACCCAGCAACCCATCCTTCGCCTCCCCAAATGAGGTAGACAGGCTTCTTTGCGATACCGTTGGATGCCATTTTGAATAGATGTAGATTGAGATGGATGGGATTGTATGAGCAAGCAAGAAAGCAAGGTGTCGGTGAGAACAGGTGGTACTGTCGGATTTATAAAGAGCCACAGGGGACTTTCTGTACCGTAAGATATGCAAGGGCGGGGTGTGCGAAGCTAGCCAATTGCGTAGAGCTCCAACCAAGGAGGGTTCTGCAGCGGCAGCATATCGCCTCATGAAACCGAAGTATTTGTGACGCTTACGACTCCTTTTGTGCTACACGACCGATCTTGACATACGGTGTATTTTTAAGATCTACCTACTGGGAAACTCATCCGCTTTCAAACGTGCAAAGATTACTCGTGGCTTACCAACCTGTCCCATTGGGGTGGCTGATAAAGGTAGAGTTCCTCGCTTGCATGCACTCTCGTGTTTAGCCGTTCTCGACATGATTGACCTGGCGTCTAGACTGCCCTCTCTCTCTGGGCCGCTACGCCTGCCGTGCAAGGAATTGTCCCTCGTGTTGCCAGGGGACTCCGCCACCTATCTTCAGCACGATAAGCTTGTTAGGCGTGCGAATACGAAGTCGGCTTGGTCATCAACCTCAAAGTCTCCAAGTTTATATTACAGAATAACTTGAAAAGGATGCTGTTGGTTAAATCGTCAGACTGGTAAAAGTCGCAACGATTTAACGTTGCGACACCTGACTGTACATCGTAGCACCGCCAAGAGCTAACATAATGCCAAGAGCATCCTTCACAGTTAGAATCCTTCCCTCGCTCAACCATCCATATGTCAGAATGATGATTGTTTTGACGCTGAGCATTCATTGTCAGCAGGGGACCCAGTAGGCCGCTGAATACTTACTTGGATGACACATTGTAGGTGAGAGCACTCAGTCGTCCGATAATCAGAAACTGTGATAAATTCTATGGATACGCAGTTGCATTAGAACGTCATCCATCCGAAAAGATGTGTAGAGACTTACAAGAACTGCAGCCGTGATGCCAGATACAAAAAGCGCAACAAGAGTATCGGTGGGGATTTTCTTGACGTCGGGTATAGTGTCAAAGAAAGGTGCCACGAAGGCAAGTAACAGCACTGAAATTGGGGCTTGGTTGAGAAGTAGTTGTGGACTCGACACGGAAAAATCCTTCATCTTCTTGCCAATCCAGACCTGGTAGAACGCCGTGACTGTGAAGGCTGCTATGGCGATTGATGCGCCGAGAGTGCTCGTCCCGGTGGCACCAGTGTTTGTCAAAGCAACTCCTACACACACTGCAGCTAGAGCGGCAGCGGTTAGAAACGAGATGGCTTTCTTCATAAATAAATACTGAAGTGCTGCTACGCATGGTGTTGTCATGATTTTCGCAAGCCTGCCAATTAGATTCCGTATCCTTTGCAGTATCCAAGACAAATGCTTACTGGTAGAAGCCTATGGAATTATAGGCCAGACTCAGGTTTCCCAGGATTAAGAAACCAGCAAAGAAGGAGCAGAGAGGGACCATTTGAAGAAATGGTAACCTGATTGGGACGAACAGGTTGAACGGCGACTGGCTTGCTATGTAGAGTACTATAGCTGTACAAGTGAAGTGCCACATGGCAAATGAAATTTGCATGGTCTTCAGTTGGGGGTCTTGAAAAATCCTAGAGAAAGTTGTTAGAATCATGGTATGCAATTGTTGAGTGTTGGTTCAATCTATAAATTTGGACTTCACATCATTTGAAGACCTTCATGGTCTCACTGAACTGCTGCTGACAGGCCCAAGAAGAACAAACCAAATGTGTTTTAAAATGAGGTATCTCAGCAACCGGTTGAGTTCTCTCTTGCCCTGATTATTCAAAATCAACGGGTATTCGGAAATCTGACTGAGCACTTGCTCCAACCATAAACTCAATCACGTGTGTACAGATTGTCACATTAGAGCTTGCTGACTATGTTCCAAAAAACAAGAAGGTAAAGCGATCAAGACTTGTGTTCAAAGAAGGCATCCGATCATCAAATGCTCAATACACATACCATTTGTTCAAGAAGACCAGTACTACAGTGCTTGCAATGTTCAAGCCAATGCAGGAAGCATCTATGATACGCCTTTTGAGGCCCCCTCTGACCGCCTCGTTGTCTTGTCCGACAGTCTGAATGCCATTCGTCAAGTCCAGGGAGCTTTTTTTCTCAAGGTCCGTATTGAGCGGAGAATAGGAAGCGCTTGCACTCATGGCTTGTGGTCGATAGATGGGGGAGATCGGATGAAGCAGCAGACAAGATACTAAGGGATGGCTGAATTGGGCATGGAGAGATGTCGAATCCTGGGGGAGACGACAAGGCTGATCTTTGAGCTTGTCAGCCTTGCATCCTTGTGCTTTTTTGAGTGGTGCGCATCCACGGCTGCACACTGTGACTTTACCAGGCAACAGGCGGTCCAAGACGGAGCTGGTTTAGACAACATTTGCAACTGTAGATTGTAGCAGGGCCTCTAATATCAAACGAAATCTCCATGCTTCTCGATTGCACCCGTTGAATCAAGTTGGATTGTACTCCACAAACACCACAACCCAACTAGGCCCAGCTTCATTCAGGAGGACCCTTGCAATTAAGCGGTGGTGGATAATCTCGCTCGACCTCATCTCCCCTGTGCTTTCCATTGTTCACTTGAAAAGGACTCTTCCGACTTCCAACTACCGCCAAACACAACGTCTTGACACTCCAACTCTTGTCCAAGGAATCTCATAGTCTTTAGCAGTTCCGAAAATCCGCCAGCCTCGCGTTGTATCAAGATGGTCGCCGTCAAGACGTTGGCGTACCTTCTGGTGCACCCAAACCAGTTGCGAGCAATCATTCAATGGTACAAATATCCGGTGTTCTTGCTGTCATTTCTCTAACTTAGTTCTAGGAAAGTATGGCACGATCCAGTTCACTCTCGAAACCCTGAAAAAGAGTCACCGACACTTCGTTCATGCTTCAAATTCTTGGACATGACCAGTCGAAGCTTCAGCTCGGTGATTCAAGAGCTTACGCCTGAGTTACTTGTTCCAGTCGCGCTTTTCTACCTCGTTCTGCGTGGGCTTGACACGATCGAAGATGACATGACCATAGCCCTCGACGAGAAGGAGCCTTTACTGAGGAACTTTGACCAAATTCTGGATAAAGATGGCTGGACCTTTGATCGTAACGGACCAAATGAAAAGGACAGAGAATTGCTGGTACACTTCGATGATATTATCACCGAATTCAAGCTCATCAAGCCTGCATACCAAGCAATTATCAAGGATATTACCACCAAGATGGGCAACGGCATGGCAGATTATGCGAACAATGCTGAGCACAATGTCAACGGCGTTAACACGATCAAAGACTATGAGCTCTACTGTCATTATGTAGCAGGATTGGTTGGCGATGGATTGACAAGACTTTTCGTGGAGAGTCAACTCGCAAATCCTGCACTCCTCAAACGTCCAGAACTCTCAGAGTCTATGGGTCAATTTCTCCAAAAGACAAACATTATCCGTGATATTCGAGAAGACTATGACGACAAGCGACGATTCTGGCCGAAGGAGATCTGGTCCAAGCATGTCACCAAGTTTGACGACCTCTTCGACCCCAACCACCGCACAGAGGCATTGACTTGCTCATCTGAGATGGTTCTGAACTCCCTGAAACACGCCGAAGAATGCTTGTTCTACCTGGCAGGACTCAAGGAGCAAAGTGTTTTCAACTTCGCCGCTATTCCTCAGGTTATGGCTATCGCGACCCTTGAGCTTGTTTTCCAGAACCCAGACATTTTCACTAAGAATGTCAAAATCACCAAGGGTGATGCATGCCAATTGATGATGGAGTGCTCTCAGAATCTACGTACAGTCTGCGATATTTTCAAGAGATATGCCCAGAGGATACATAAGAAAAATTCTCCCAAAGATCCCAACTTCCTGGCCATCAGCTTGGAATGCGCAAAGGTATGTGGATCTATAATTTGATTGACGTTTGTTCTGACCATAGCAGATTGAACAATTCATCGAATCCATATACCCATCTCAAGACCCCAAGGTTCTGTCCCTAATTGCAGCAAGTCAAGGCGGACCAGTTGTAGACGAGAAGACCAAGGCCGAGCAAGCAGCCGCCAACAAAGATGTCATGTACCTTGCCTTTGCTGTCATCGCTACACTTGGACTGATATCAGTGTTGATGGTAAGTTGGTATCTCAGTTCCAAATTCTAACCATGCTAATCAAATCCTAAGATCGGAGCTGCATGGCTTGCAGGCGCTCGATTTGATATCGCCTTCGCTGAATTACGAAAGGGTATATTCGCACCTAAGACTGGAGAGGAAGCCGCAGCAGTTGTTGCTCAGCATGATCACGGAGAACTCTGAAAAGACTAAGGCCCTGGGTTGCGTTCAGATTCTTCATTACTTGTTTAAGATTTTCTTACTGCCACATCAAAGTTTCAGGCCTTTTAATAGCGTTGTATTCATTCTCTTTGATTCTCATACGATTAAACCCATTGTTCTGGGTTGAGGACTGCTTGTCTAAGAACGTCATCTGGTCTTTGTACATTACCTAACTTCTTGCGGGAAATACATCATGTCGGAAATGAAAGGAATCTGCATAGGATTTGAAAGGTCATTGTGCTTGGGTTAAGCACTCTAACACGTTCTTAATCGTAAGAATGCAATGCTATAAGAGGTATTGGTGATCTGACATACTGGTTGAGAATCTGCGAGCTAAGTTTCGTACTTATTTCGGCATCTACTTTCCCACTAAGCTCGATTTAAAGCTCTTTCCGTTCAGTGCCCGGCGTACTTGGTGACAGGTGTCTGTCATTGAGACACGCTGCAGAGCTCTAGCAGTCCACTCTTGTGTTGAATAACTCAGTAGTCCTATCAAACACACAGACAAGGTATAACAACGGGATTTGATTTCTTCAAGGATGTTACTGCAGCATGATCTTGTTTATACATGAAATGCCCATGGGCGCCTATTATACACATACATCGCCCGACTCATACAAAGAAGCAAAACTTCTCTCAATCCATCTTTCCACCCGTCAACTCCTCAGCGAGCTTCTTCATTCTTTCGCCGGTCACAATCGCCTGGCCGGAATGGAATTTGATGGCCTGCTTCTCCGTCTTGTTGATCGAGGTCAACATATCCTGCACAGTGGGTGGTGCGCCGAGAGCATCCCAGATGTTCGTCGACCTGCCTGCATTTGTGTCTTGCCATGGGTAATCTACAAACAGCTCGTCGACCTTGGCATTCAATTGTTCCTCCGTCGTGATGAAGTTACGTGCGTGCATATATAACGTGTGCAGCGCATTCTTTCGTGCGGCCTCTTTCGCAGCTTGGTGTTCCTGAACATGAGCAGCTTTCTCAACCAAGCGTTGCTCTCGCTCTGGATCTGGCAGATGGCCCTTTTGTAGCGTGCTGTTCAGTGATCGAATGGTGGGACTTGTCAATCGCTCATCCTCGCGCTGCGGAGCGTAGAATTTCTGCTCCCTAATATCCCTCTTCTTCTTGCTCTCCTTAGCCATGGACTTTTCTTGGGCGACCTTCCTCCGATGCAGCTCTAGCAGTCCCTCTCGCAAGTGTGACCGCCTCGTCTCTGCCATCTGACGCTTCCACGCTATACGATCATTCTGGGGTTCGGATAGCTTATATGCCGATGTTGGCTCGGGTGCGGTACGGGCAAAGTATTCCGGATCTGTCTTGTCGACTCCACGGCTCAAGAAAATCTTTCTAGGAGTCGGCAGTGTGCCTTTGATATCCCTAGGAGCTTTCGCTGATTGCTGAGGTGGCTGTGGAATATCTATAAAACGAGGAGATTCGGGCCCGATTCTGGAGAGCGGAGCAGTTGTTCCGAATGTGCGTGAGGAGATTGAGGTTAAGCAGGACCGGCAGAGAGAGCTTAAAGCTGGCCGTGATAACGATGAAGACATCTTGAAATGTAAACAGACGATTTGGCCCTAGAAAGGCTTTGTCGACTATCTCGCAATCGGATCCTCAGCGCGTGAGGTGAGTCCTTAGATTTCCAAAAGTTTAGGTCTGTTTCGGCGCGGAACTTCTTGACCACCGTGCAGGGGTCATTAGCGGCTTCCGACAGAAAAAGTTCCATTCGCCAACCTTTTTCCATTTCCCATTTCACAAACCTCCAACTTCATATCAATCTTTCCTTTCTTTCCACAATAGCGCCTTTGCGCACCAACTTTTACAAGATGGGTACCGGAAAGAAAGAAGCTGCCCGAAAGGTGCGGCAGGGTAAGGTCGGCGATGGCATGGCAAATGTCAAAGTCAAGGGCGAGAACTTCTATCGGTACGTTTTCTTCCTCCTGGTCGCAGATTTCACTGTGCCTGACTGGTTCTCATCCAGGTCTGCGAAGAAGGTCAAGACCCTTAACATGTTCAAAGATGGAAAGGCACAACACAATGCTGCTGGAAAAGTAACAAAAGCTGCCTCCTTCCAGAGTCGAGAAACTCCACAGGCCAGGATAGAACCGAACCGCAAGTGGTTTACCAACTCAAGAGTTATCGGCCAAGATGCACTCAACTCTTTCCGAGAGGCTATGGCTGAGCGTGCCTCGGATCCATACTCTGTGCTCTTGAAGACGAATAAGCTTCCCATGAGCTTGATTAGAGATGGCGAGGGCAAGAATGGCATCAAGCAACACCAAGCTAAGATGACCGTGGAAGCTTCACCCTTCAGTGATGTTTTCGGCCCCAAGGCCCAGCGAAAGCGAGTTAAACTAGGCGTCAGCTCGATCGAAGATCTTGCCGATGATAGCGTCAATAGCCACGACACATACCTAGAGCGTCTTGAGCAAGCACAACTGCTGAGCGGAAACTCAGCACCAGAAGCCATAGGTGAAGCGGCTGCAGTGGACGACGGACATATCACCAGTGCTCGAGAGGCCATTTTCAACAAGGGCCAGAGTAAGAGAATCTGGAACGAGTTGTATAAGGTCATCGATTCGTCAGATGTTGTCATACATGTTCTTGATGCTCGAGATCCGCTTGGCACAAGATGTCGCAGTGTAGAGAAGTACATCAAAGAAGAGGCACCACATAAGCATTTGATCTTCGTCCTGAACAAGTGCGATTTGGTGCCCACCCGCGTTGCAGTGAGTTTTCTCATCTTCTATTTCCCTCCATTTACCCCCATTTCTCCTCGTTCCATCGTTAAGTCAAGGCACCTTCTGCATTTACGTGCTCTTCGCTATGGAAGGCCGTCTGTTACAACTTTGGTAGATTGAATCCATTCTCGCCGCTCACGGTTTTCGGATCGCGAGTAGGCAGCTCACCGTCTTGGAGAGTCTGTCGCAAAGAGTTTGGGCATGTTTCGTTTGAGTTGAATACCGCTTCCACCCTTATGTTGGTGGCTTGTGGCGATTTTCTTAGTAATGATTCATACATTCCTTCATCTACAGGTTCGAATTTGCTTCTTGTAGATTATGTACTAATGCGCTACAGGCTTCATGGGTTCGATATCTGTCGAAAGACTACCCTACACTAGCATTCCATGCTTCAATAACCAACTCCTTCGGCAAGGGCTCTCTCATCCAGCTTCTTCGCCAATTCTCCTCCCTCCACTCTGACCGCAAGCAGATCTCAGTCGGCTTTATTGGCTACCCTAATACTGGAAAGTCTTCCATCATTAATACTTTGCGAAAGAAGAAAGTCTGCACAGTAGCTCCCATTCCAGGAGAGACAAAGATCTGGCAATACATTACGCTCATGAAGCGAATCTACCTGATTGATTGCCCCGGAGTTGTACCACCGAGCGCGACAGATACCCCACAAGATATCCTGCTCCGAGGCGTTGTCCGTGTAGAGAATGTCGAGCACCCGGAACAATACATTCCTGCTGTGCTAGCAAAGACAAAGCCACAGCACATCGAGAGAACTTACCAACTCAAGGGCTACAAAGATCATATAGAATTTCTTGAACTTCTCGCACGAAAAGGAGGCAGACTGCTTGCGAAAGGAGAACCAGATGTAGATGGTGTTGCAAAACAAGTCCTCAACGATTTCCTGCGAGGCAAGATCCCTTGGTTCACACCACCACCCTTGCTTGAAGGGCAAGAGGAAGACAAGGCTAAAGGCGTCGAGGGCCGTGAAGGTCGGCTTGGTGAGATGGGCCGAAAGAGAAAACATGACGATGCTACTTCTGTGGCTGATACCTCAATGGTTGACGCTTCTACAGCCGCTGACGAAGAAGATAGCTTCGAGGGCTTTGACAGTGGTGATGAGGGTGGTGTAGAATTAGATAATGTGGCCGATGCCGTTGATAATGCTTTCGGTCTCGACTCAGACGATGATGAGAGTGAAGAAGATGTTGACGAGGAAGCTGATGAGGAAGAAGACGAGGAGGAAGATGAAGAAGATATAGCCGAAGCTGTGGAATCACAACTGAGAGAAGAGCTTAGAGAAGCATCACAAGCAAAGACCACGCCGCCCAAGAAGAAGCGGCAGAAGACGTGAGATCGATATATAGAAAAAATTTAAAAAGAACGGCCTTTTGCTTTTGCTGGCTCCTCAATTTTACTCTCCCTCTTATCTTTACCGTGTATAAATCAGACACGCTGTTCCATAGAAGATCGGCGAGCCCTTTTGGTAATCCTTATCATTTGTTATATGTGACGGATTTCATTTTATATATGCATAGTCCAAAGAGCTGCTACTCTCCGCTTTAATATGCGGCTCTTATATGAATACTGAATTCACATAGGGACAATTGAACGTAATGGTTGTAGGTTTCGATATGATTCAAGACTGTATAATATAATATAACATAATAGAATCTCAAAGTCTTGACGCCCAAACACCAGTGTACAATCCTTCCCAGAGTGGGAGGATCATGATGCAGCAGTACCAATGAGATGTAGTGTACGTATGTATGCACAAAGATCATTCCGATGCAAACGAAAGCAAAGCCCCTCGAATCGGAAGAAAGGAGCAATGGAAATATACATCAATCACCTCATAGACAAAATGAGTGCAATTAGAAAGTAACATAAGAGAAATCTTTCAACGTCTCTCTACAAGCAAGACATGCATGGCGATGTAAGCCAATACGATAAAGACGCCTCCGAAAACGCCTAGGCTGAGAATGTCGTACCAGAGCGCACCGTTGTCAAACCCAAACGAGCTGAGGATAGAAGCACCTGGAACGGAGATGTCGAGGCCGTATTTGTGGTCAACAAGGGTGAGATAGGTGACTTCGTTGACGATGAGGGACTCGAAACCGTAGTGGAAAATAGAAAGAGACTGAAGCCATAAAGCTGTGTGCGGAATTGCATCACGGTTCAGCAGCAAGCCTGCGAAGAGAAGACTGAAGAGCATGACCAGACTTCCTATCAGATTTGCTACGCTAGTATCGCGGAAGATGATGCCGATGAAGAGGCAGATAGCTGCTGCCGCAAGATTGAAGAGAACCAGGACCAGGATGAAGGTGAAGAAGTGAGAAGCATCAGGAACTAGTCCTGTCATTGGGTATAAGATAGAACCCATTATTATTGGTGGGACGATCCTCAGAGGGATGATGTCAAACAAGACTTTGGCCAGGAAATAAGTAATAGGTGCGTAGTATCCATTTGCTCTCTCACGAATGAAGAGCATTCTTTCACCAGCAAATACGGTCAAGCTGGAAAGGGTGCTGAAACCAAAGAGGGCAAGAACGAAGAAAAACAGACCAAGTCTGTTCTGGAAACCAGCAATATCGTCCGTGATGCCATAGAACAGAAATCCCGAAAGTACAGCCAGAAGAATTGCAATTGCGTAATGCGTTAACATCAGCATCGGGTTTCGGTACAGGTTTCGCCATGTTCGTTGAGATAGAATCATGAATTGTCGAACATATCCAACTCTGGCATAGCCTTTACCCATTGTTCCGGAGGTCGTAGACCTGATTTCGTCCGAACTGCCATTTGAATTTCCATTGGAGCTCTGAGCATGTGTGATAGCCGATTGGATATCCTCGTGGATGCTGCCTGCCACATCAGAATGAATATATGCTTCTACCAATATGTCCAGGTCTGTCACGGCAGACGGAGGCAGATCATCAGGATCTTCCGTTACCTGGGCATGTTGAATTCCTGCCCTCTGTCGAGACAATCGAAGCCATTGTTCGGCGTTCGCCTTTGGATCAACGGGCAAATCTTCGCCTGCAGATGCTGGCGTCTCACGCCCGCTCTTTTTTCTTGTGAATAACTCACGCTCTTGCCTCTGTCTCACTGAATCTCGGCGAGTACTCTTTGGCCGTCTTAAGGAATCGTCTGGACTGCCGATCGTTTGTTCGTCCAAGCTCGCCGCAGAGAAGCTTGCAATGGATTTGACGCCGCGGGTACTGCTAGGTCCCACGCTCCCTGTATATCCGTTCTCTGATCCATGGACCTCATCATCAATTGGAGACTGAGAAGCACCAACGTGCATGGTCAGATCAACCAAGTAGTCTGCAATATTGAAACCAGGAGGGCACGAATATCCAATGCTATCAAAGTAGTCCTGGCATCGATGGAATTCACCAGAGTAGACAGTTTTACCATTTGCCAAAAGTAGCAGGCGATCGAAGAGGGCTACAATGTTCGAGCGTGGCTGATGAATGGTAAAAATAACCGTTCGCTTGTATGTCTTAGCCAGAGTGACGAGGCATTCGATGACGTTGAAAGCGTTGAACGAGTCGAGTCCACTGGTGGGCTCGTCCAGAAAGAGAATGCTTGGGCTTGTAACCAGCTCGCAGGCAATACCAACACGACGCTTTTCTCCACCAGAAATGCCCCGTCCATTTCCATCTTCGGAACCAATCAAAGAGTCTTTGATGTGAGAAATTCCGAGTTGCTTTTCGACTTCGTACACTCGTTGCTCCTTTGCAGAAATGCCCATGTCGCGGGGAAGTCTCAGTAACGCACTTGTCATGATGGTTTCATGAACCGTAAGTGTTGGTAGCATAGTATCTTCCTGGTCAACGAATCCAACAACGTTCTTGTACTCAGCGTCGTCCACCTTTTCGCCATTAACATAGAAGTCGCCATGCACAGTACCACGCTTGTTCTTTCTTGCTAGAATATCAAGGAAGGTTGTCTTTCCTGCACCGGATGCGCCCATGATAGCCATGATTTCTCCTGGATGAGCAACGCCTTGTACGCCCGAAAGAATTTGCTTGCCGTTGATATCGTAAGAGACATCGCTGAAGTAGAGAGATGCAGGCTTATGGTCGGTCATGAGCTTGATGGCTTCATCGTCATCAGAATCATCTAATCGAATAGCTCCATAACGGAATTGTCTTCGAGACATATACCAGACAATTAGAATGACGCCAACAACAAAGAGCGATGCTCCGGCAATGACACTCGCGATTAAAGGTGTGTTGATTCTCTTTACAGGCCGTTCGAAGCCTGGGACTTCAGTCTGGTAAAGACATTCTCCAGCATGACAGTCAATGTAGATGCTAGGATCTCCAAACATTTGGGTAATGAGCTTGTCCATTTCTGGCTCCTTGAACTTGCAATTGTTGCTTCCACCATGAGTCTGGAGGCATTCGAATGTCGCTGGGCCTGCAATCATCTGGTCGAGAAAGTCAGTGATATCAACCGATCCATTCTCTCCACACAGCATACGATCCGGGATACAGCTGCACTGGATATTCTCGCATCGATAGTTCGTGCTATTTTGTTCATAGGTGTTGTCGGCGCCGGATGTGCAGGTATTGAGAGCACAATAGAAGGATTCTCTCTGGTCAACCCAGACTACGCATCCCGAGTTAGTACTTTGTATTCATAATACCGGCATAAACCTACATTGAAAATCGCAAGTCTCCTTCTCTGCATTGCAGGTGAAGGTGACTTGGGGAACCTTGCCGTCTAGAATGTCCAGAATCTTCCTGTTTTTGACATCACACATTTGGTAGTTCTCCTTCACAACCTCTCCGTTCTGGTAGCAGACTCCGCCTTCCTTCTCTGGCATCAAAGCGTTACAAGCTTTATTGGTCTCGCATACGTTGCAGTTGATACCGCTCCAGCCCGGCTCACACTCGCAGGAGGCAGAACTTCGCATGGGTCGGTCATTTCCATCTGCTAGAGATCCACAGACTAAACAATGTCAGTATAGCAACGAGGTATGGGACATTTGAAAATCGCACCTGGTTGTAAACAGTCGTCGCCACCAAATCCTGGGGGGCATGCACACTTTCCGTTGTATTGGTTGCACTCCGCATACTGCCCGCACGTAAAAGCAGGCAGCAGACAGTTAAAGCTAGCATATCGTCAGCATATAGGACAGTCCGCATAGAGCTTGGGTAACAGTTGGCGCAAGTCATACCAGGGCGGACACTCATCAGCACGGCCAGCCATCAATGCTTCCTGTGCTCGCAACATGTCTATTGACGAGTAGTTCTGAAATGCGGATGCGGTCCATGATAGAGACAGAGTTGCGAGGACTGCGGTCCCCAGCTGAAATCGTCGCATCGTGTCTGCTGTTTGTGATCAACACAGCACCTCGTCGTACCTTAACGGCCGTGATAAGTGTTGTGCTAATCTAAAGAGTGGCGGGAACCTGGCAGACACCCAAGACGTCTGACATAGGTAGGTAGCGGAAAAGATTAGAAGAGTGAAGCTGGTGAGTGAGCACCAAAAGCGTATCGCAGGAAGAAGAGAGGTAAAATGACGGTGGCAGGCAGAACGGAGATGTCGTAGCTGTTGTGGAGTCGCGGAGTCGTGGTTCCTCGCTGTAGTCTAGCTCCTCGGTGCCTCGAGACAGTCAGCCATCGTGACAGGGGCAGAGCCCCGCCCATTCTCCGTTGCAGCTGTCATGAACGACCGGCGACGGAGCCACCTTGTTCCTTGGAAATACCGTTTACATAAGATACTACAGCATGTCGTGTGTCGTGGTTTCCAGTGCCACATACATCATAAGAGCTTTCGTGAGGATGGAGCAGGCTGTAGTTCATATCCCCTGAGTAAAGCTTCTTTGTGGCAGCATAATCATGCCCCAGTACATGACCCAAAATAAGTTCACGTAGCTGCAAGATGGGTCCTGACGAGAACCAAGCGACAATGGCGGAACTACGGCGCTCAGGTTGCTTAACTATGGATATTTTCCGAGTTCAGGCAGGCATTGTCATGTCTCATTCTGTTAGAGTGTTAGATACCTCCCAATGTGTGGGATGACATTTGAGCACCAAGGCCGAGCAGAATTCGACCCAGTGAGTGAAGTTCGGAAAGGGCATTGCTAATGTCAACTGCTGTGGGTCTTCCATACCACAGTGAAGTATTTTACCTCCGGATCGCACCGCTAAAGTGCCTTGGGTTTAGCCCGCAAACTCGCTGTTAGTTGGTAAACTGTTATGTAACGAGGTCCGATCCGAGGCAATCCCGATATTCTGGGGTCGGGCTCGGTACTCCGACTCAACAACATGCTTATTGTCGGTATTGTTCACGCCTTTCGAAAGACGCACTTGGTCTGTTCTTGACTCCAGCGTGTAAAGTAAGTCTATAAGAGGTCTGTCTTTGCTTGAATCATGGCTTTGGTACAACAACCAATTCTCTTTCAGGCGCATTCAATTCAAAATGGTGCAGATCGAGGCATTCGAGGTGGAGCAGGTAAAAGGCCTCTGCCAGTTCTCTTGCGCACCTGCTAACCATTGCAAGTGGATGGACAAGTATGAGGTAACTCCCGGCGTCTTAAATATCGCGGAAACCTGCGCAGCTTCAATCTCGATCGACGACCTCGTAGGACTCTGTGAGGAACCTGACACACCAGGTCCGCTGAGCACCTCTACCAAACTCACCTATGGTGCAATACGGGGATCTCCTGCCTTACGAGCGCGTCTAGCGGCATTGTACTCCGCGCGGGTTGCCAGTCCCATGTCTGCAGACAATGTTCTTCTTACGCCTGGAGCTATTGCTGCAAACTTCCTGTTGCTATATACGCTCATTGGACCAGGCGACCATGTCGTGTGCGTATATCCAACATACCAACAGCTGTATTCAGTACCTCAAAGCCTGGGGGCCGAGGTCTCTCTCTGGAAGCTGAAGAAAGAGAAGAAATACATACCCGACTTGGAAGAATTGAAGGGCTTGGTGAAGGAAAACACGAAAATGATTATCATAAATAATCCTAATAACCCAACTGGATCTACCACTCCCAAATCCGTGCTGCAAGGTCTTGTAGATTTTGCAAAAGAGCGAGACATTATCGTCCTTTCCGACGAAGTCTATCGGCCGCTTTTCCATGGCGTAGGACCTATTGACAAGGAATTCCCACCTTCTATTGTCTCTCTGGGATACGACAAAGCCATCGCTACAGGATCGATGTCCAAAGCTTACGCCTTGGCTGGGATTCGAGTTGGCTGGATTGCTTCTCGCTCAAACGAGATCATCGAGGCAATTGCAACGGCACGAGATTACACTACGATTAGCGTATCCCAAATCGACGACCAGATTGCCAGCTATGCCATGTCACAATCCGTAGTACATGCTTTACTTGGCCGAAACATTGCACTCGCAAAGACCAATGTTGCATTGCTCGAATCTTTCGTCAATGAGCATAGCTCCATCTGTTCTTGGGTCAAACCTACGGGTGGCACCACTGCCTTTATTGAATTCAAAAAGAATGGCCAGCCGATTGACGACGAGCAATTTTGTATAGATGTCATTGAGAGTACGAAGGTCATGTTCTTACCAGGAGCTAAATGCTTTGGTCACGGCAAAGACTTCAAAGGCTTTGTCCGCATTGGCTTCGTTTGTGAGACGGACGTTTTGAAGGAAGCTCTGAAGCAATTGGGTACCTACATTAGAGAGCATCTTGCGTGATAGCAAATATCTTAGATAATGCAATCAGCGTGGAGATGTAAATCCTTTTACACGTCATTCTCAAAAATTAATATCGTGGTGACAGAAATTATTTGAAAACAAATCTACGAGTCAAATCACTGTGATGTTACCGCCTGGAAGTTGGGATAGACTCGGAATGCCCAGTGCCTTATGAAAGCGGCCAACAAGTTACGAGCCTAAAGGGGATATACTCATCCCCGCAGAAAAGAGCATACTGCTATCTGGCAACATCTCATCGGCCTGTAAATTTTGATATGATATATGGCCGCATTCAAAACAGCAAACAAATAATCCCATCAAATATTGCCTGTTACTTCGTGGAACAGATGCTCTTTATAATACTCAACATTTTATAAAGACTTTGAAGCTATCTTCAGGCGTATAGCCTAGTCAAGACCTATATATTATATATTCAGACACTCTAGTCTGTCACTACCATTATGATCACGATATCTCCATATAGTCTAATCAACAAAAGTCTGAATATCACTTATAATATATTGATTCGTAGCTACTTATGTCTGGTTATCTGTAACGTTTCTTTGTCTTCTTCGAGTCTCAGATTAAAACGGAATGTACAAAGAAACCCTATTTTAAGTTATGATGCAAACTACTTTTAGGCAGAACTGAAACTGGCAGTTGGAAAGCGAGGGGACTAAGTGAAACCGTGAAAGTGATTAGCTAGAGGGTTTCTTGATGACTCATACCAAATTACCATTTTGCTTTGCTAACTTTTCTATTCTGATACAGACCTATACACCTTCAAACTTACAGTTAATATTATATATATCACCCTCTCATAGCTCAAAATTCTCAGATTTCAGCAGCAAGGATGGCAAAGTGCTAGATGACAGCAAATGACAACAAGGCCAACACAACAGTATCATGCAGACAGAGATAGAAAGAGGCAGAGAGAGACAGAGAGAGTTAGAGAGAGGCAGAGAGAGGTAGAGAGAGACAGAGAGAGACAGAAAGAGACAGAAAGAGGCGGAGAGTGGCAGAGAGGCGGCAGAAAGTGGTAAAGAGGTAGAGAGAAGGAGTGAGCCGGGGGGTGGGTGGGTAAGGAGAAGAACGAGCCAAGGGGGGAGATAAAGAGAAAAAGGAGAAGAGTCACGGGAAAAGAAAGAGAGGAAAGTGCCGTCGCAGCGCCGACTAGGTACCTACCTGTGCGTATTCATTTATTTCTGCCTTGAGCCTCCACTCCAACATCCCCAAGCTGGCCACATCGCGAATATTCCTACAAGCATCAATCAAACCATGGCGGCGGCATCAGTATATTGGCAAGTATCTTTGGCAGACGACTACCTGGTTTGGGCAAGCCAATCGGTGCCATGGAAATGGAATCCTGTTAGCTTTCTTGTTCAATCATGCAATTACAATACTGATAATATGTGCAGGCAAAGTTGAATCAAAAGTCGAACGGAGCTGCAGGATTCCTCCATAAGATCTCACCTGGCACAGGAAAATCTTCGACCCCCTCAATCTCGCAGCATTCAGCAACAACACCTCAGTTGTCGATTGAGGAAAAGCTGACCCCAGAAAAATTTAAACCATCCCCGATATCAACATCTCTAGTCACACCAGAGAAGCAATCTAACAACGGTATCATCTCCATTTTCGATACTGTATTTCAACATCGGCTATCACCCATCGAGCGACTTGCTATTTTGACCGGTAGTCCAGTCGAAGCAATATTTATCCCAGACTCTCCACCAGAAATAACCACTACTCATGAAAATCCTCCTCCTTCACCCCCTCTTTTCGTCACCGAACACTTTGAAGCCAGAGCCTCTCCCAAAGGCGGATACGGAGCGTTTGCAATACAAAACATTGCCGCTGGGACAGGGATTCTTTCCGAGCCCCCTTTGATCAACTGCCCCGACGATGGAGATGGCCACTTCTATCAGGCCTACGAGGGGCTATCTGCCGATGACCGGAAAGCGTTCCTGAAACTGGCGAGCTGGAGCAAGATTGACGATGACCGAGCCACA
The DNA here is from genome assembly GCA_003369635.1 of Coleophoma crateriformis. NCBI lineage: Eukaryota > Fungi > Ascomycota > Leotiomycetes > Helotiales > Dermateaceae > Coleophoma > Coleophoma crateriformis. The sequence continues at coordinate 671,750 of PDLN01000004.1, forward strand.
GCCATCTGGAAGACCAACAGGTAAGAAAGAAATCATGCCGCTTGTCTGCACCGCCAGGGCTCGACTAAGTCGGTTCGCAGATTCAGGCTTGATCAAACCAACAGCGGATTATTCCTGAAAGCAGCACGCTTCAACCACGCTTGCTTGGCCCAGAGCTCGTGCTGCTACCAATGGGATCCCGCCAGCAATCAAATGCACTTTACGACCACTAAGGATGTAGCGAAGGGAGAAGAAATCACCATCAGCTATGCCACCAATCCGGATCTTCTTTATGAGGACTACGGCTTTTTCTGTGATTGTAAGGCTTGCCCAACCCTGTCCTCAGGTGAGAAGTTTCGGAGGAAGTGTGAGGTGGAATCGAAGTTGCGGACGGAGTTGAGACGAAAGTGGTGAGATGTTTTGGCGGACTTCTTTCTTATTTATATCCATAGCGGTGTTTTGAGAATCTACTAGCGTTATCTTTAAATTCTTTCTGTATGAGTGGTATATTGAGTGCCTGCTGTCAATCATTTGTTTGAGGACTGATAGTTTAGATAACCAACCTCAGGAACTTTAATAAGAAACTTATGTTTAAATTATTGAGTCTACAATCGTGATTGGATAAACAAATACCTAGGTATAATGCCGACATCCAAACCAGTTACCAGAAGCTTAAGCGAGCTGATTTCTTGCTGTAAGGTACCTGCCCCTGCCTACCTTACATTAACTTAATCTTTGGGCCTAGCTTACTTGGTCAGTACCAACCCGGGTACTTTTTGAGATCTGCATGGCAGGAATATCTTATCTTAGCTCGTTCCAGAAAATACATCATCAGGAACATTAAGTTTAATCCTTTTCACAACAGGAACGCCAAAGAATACGACCGCATATACGGTCATAGTTACTAATACAGGATTCCATATGATATGTAGGCATCCTGCTTTTATGCAGATAAGATCTCCTCCTCCATTCCCAAATTATCCACCTCATCCCACCCCTCCATCTCCTCACCCCCCTCAGTCCCCTCATCCCAAACCACCCTACTCGAATCCTTATTCTTCCCTTTAGTACTCCTCCCCCACCGCCGATGCTCCGAGCTCTTCATATACCTCCCAGCCTCATTCTCCACCCGCGCCTTCCCTTTAATCTTCGCACTCGCAACCTCATACTTATTCTTCCACATCCCGCCGTACTTATAATCCGGGTGCGCGCGATCCCCATCCACGACCCCGCCCGAGACCTCGCGCCAACACTTGCCCGTGCAGATCAGGAGCCATTTCTTTGACGCGTCGATCTGGCATCGGATCAATACATCTTTCGGCACGTGGCAGAGCGCGCAGGGCTTGCTGTGCGGGTTGGGGGCCTTTGCTGGGCTTGGGGCGGCTGGCGGTTGGCTGGTGGTGGGTGAGGTGGTGTTGGGTTGTTCTACTTGTACGTCTGCTTCCGGCGCGGCGGTTGCGGTTGCGGTTTGCTCGCTTGTCTCGTCACCGAGAGCTGGTGCTGTGGTGGGCATGGGATTGGTGGTGACTTCTTGCGTCTGTGTCTTCTGATCTGGCATTGAGTTTTCAAGAATGGCTGGCGTGATGATATCAGAGCCCCTCTTCATCTAAAGCTCTCTGTTTTCTTCAAGATGCAAATCGAATGCGAGAGGTAGAAACTTTGAGCGTTCTTAAAAATCCCGTGCAAAGCTTCACCAAGGAGTCACACACATTGTCTACAGCAGAATCAGCTGCAATGCCCAGGGGTGACTCCTTCCAGCTCAAGGCGCAGGACGGTAGCAGCGACCAGGCCACGCTCAGCCTCATGCTAGCACCATGGCCGAAGCCCCCTCGTCGATTAAGCGCAGCTCACTCACTCAGCCCTGCAAGAAGTGCGAAGTGCAAGGCGACGGACGAGCGACGGCTTCGCCACACACGTCATGCCCGCAAGGCCCGCCAGGCTTAGCTGGCGAGGGGCAAAGCATCTATGTCACAATGCCCATCGATCTTGGATTCGAGCGATTCAACTGACGACTTAGTTTGTGCCAAGGCATTCGACCCGCTCGCCCCGCAGAGCCACACCATCAGAACCGGCATAAATACTCGCGCCCGGCTTCGAGGTCTCTAATCTAATCTGTTCAAGCCACCATCTCTACCCTCTCGAGCCACAGCATCACCGTCTCAAAACTACTGTTAACAGAAAACCAACCTTCAAAATGGCACCTTCATCAACCGTTCGTTTCCTTTCTCCTCCCCACAACTGGCAATTGAGTCAGTCATGTTAACCCACCGTCACAGTTCGACACGCTCGACTACCTCCTCGCCATCTTCATCCCGCCCATTGCCGTCTTCCTCAAGACCGGCTGCAATGCCGATTTCCTGATCAATATCTGCCTCACCGTCTTAGGATGGATTCCCGGTGTGATCCGTAAGTTTCCTGCTTGGCCCTTTGGCATTTCCCCTGCGTGCACCAAATCTCCATTCCAGTGGTTTGGAAAGACATGTGCATTGTGCATTTTGTCTTGAGAAGTGTTGGGGGATTCGGGCAAGGGAAGAAGCGTGAAGGGAGTGCTGACAAGAATTCAGATGCTTGGTATGTCATTGGCAAGCATGATCCAGCGAAGCGTGCTTGAGCGGGCGGAAAGTGATCGCTGGTTTCGGGGGCGTGTAAGGATGGTCGGAGATTGGCGTTTTAGGGATATTTTGGATCATGGATTATGACGGTATAATCCGGGGAAAGTTGCTTGTAATGATATCACAACCTGGGCACGGTCTGCCAACATTTAGCCATAGCTTGGTTATACTTGTACATGGTTAATACTTGTAAGGCTCAGATTCGCTTACATGACCTTGGAGCAGGATACTACAAGGCGTTGATAGCTCAATTGACTTCAGATGTGGAGCTCAAAGTTCTACAAGATCGCCAACTCGATCAAGAAGATTCGGATATATTTTCTAAACAACAGAAAAGGTAATGATTGTGATGCCATCCATGAATATCCAACCACGGCTCCACTACTAGCGAGAAAATTCCAATATCCATTAACACCCATATTGCGCCGTTGCTCACAAAGCTCGAAGGAGGAAACGCTTGAGAAGCTGAACAGGAGTGTTGATAAGCCCACCAGATTACATATTTATATCTCCAAAATAATTGTTCGTCATAAATCGTGTCCGTGGACTTGTTTTACGGATTATGGATGTGTCTCCTCCTCGTCTATCCGAGACTGCCGGGTGACCGGTGATCCAGCGTCAACGATGATGGATGGGAGCGAGCTGAGTCGCAAGCTAGGTAATTGAGGCACACCTCCAACGCCTCGTGGGGACCGTCCAGATGAACTGGACGCGCTTCGTTCTGTGGAACCTCCGGCGACGACAGAGCCGCTGCTAGTTCTTCGCTCGCTTCGGGGCCTGGTGTCTTGTAGCCCGAGTCCAACGGCAGGTGTAGCGGCCGACATTGAATCGATTGTCGGCCCTTCACCTCTATCTAACACTGGGCTTGTATAATCGGGTGGTGGCTCAACCGGCGGAGGTGTGGTGGTGATGTGTGGGGTGTCCAATGGAATGTTTTCGTACCCAGGAGGGCTATTCAGTGGAAGGTCCTCGAGATCGTGTTCATGCTCGTGATCTATGAGCTCTGGGCTACTCCCTGCTCTACCGTCATGGCTGGTCGTGTTGCCCGTGCTTACTCTTCTCAATGGACTCTCTGCTCTCGAATTTGCTCTTGACCTGGTGAGGCCCGGCGATGGAAGGTCGGAGTTGACGGTATCGATACTGATGACGGAGCTTGCACTTCGATCTCTTCGGTGATATCGACTACTGGCAGCAATGCTTGCTGCATCGCCCAGTAAACCTTGTCTCTCGCTCTCTTCACTGTTCGCCCGTAGCCTTGTTCCATCATGTCGTGCTACTCCCAAGTCACCATACGCCACTGAAGAAACAGCTCGTTGCCTCTCGGCCTTCAACCGGTCATGCTCAGCCCTCAATTCAGCAACCGTTCGACCTGCATTTGCTGCTGCCTCGGTCCTAGCTCGAGCCTGTATTTCTCGCAGAGCAACAGTATCACCTCTTTCTCTAGCTTCCCGTCTCAACCGTCTTCGTTCCTCGCGCTCCTCGTTTTCACGCCTTCGTGCTAACCGGACTTGATACAATGCTTCCATCTCTTCTTCGCGCCGACTCTCCTCTTCGTCCGCACCCTCGGGGAATTCAACAACAGTATCGATCCCACCCCTCTCGCCTTCTCGACCCAACACCTGCTCATTTTCTCGAGCACTCATCGCATACGCGGGCAGTGTCATGACAGATCTTACGGACGTATTTCTATCCACTCCTACAGTAGTAGTCTGCCCAGCTGTCATATCGAACCGAGCTGGAGGTTGGCCATTTCGACTATGCTCCAGGTGTTCATTGGTTTGTTGCTGAAGCCGCTGGCCTCCATGAGGTCTAATCTGCCATCCTTCCCAGCGCTTCTTGAGGAACTGTGTCGGTATATACTTCGGAGTTTTGTGTTTCCGCCGACATGATCGGCAAAGAATAATGCAAAAGACCGTGAGGAGGAAGGCGATAAATATAACTATTACAGGCTAAAGGGACTATCAGTTCAAGACGATGAAAACTAGCCAGCGTGAAAGCCTTACAATTATGATGTTAACCTTGCTGGAAGAGCCCGAATCATCCGAGGAGGCTGCAATTGTAGGTGTTGTCGAGGCTGCTGCCGTGGGCGACGTTGAAGATGTTGCACTCACCGTGGCTGGTGTTGTAGTGCCCATTGTGCTCGAGGTAGTTTGAAGTAAGCCTGGAATGCCTCCCCCATTGCCACCTTGTCGCGGCAGCAAGTTCCTCTGGACATGCATTGCGATCGCAGGTAGTATACTGTTGACTATAGGTTGGATTTTGGGGACCTGGGGATCTTTGAGCGCATTCCCAGCTCGACCGTCGCAGCTGACACAGAAAGGATGTTGGTTTTGTACGTCGTACTTCCTGGAAAGCCGCGGCGTCTATTCTGTCAGCATGCTGACCTGACCCTTAGTCCCAATAACGGTTTTCGCAGCGTGCAGGAGTGGCGGAGCGTGTAAGTAGAAGGTCAAAGGGAGACGGGATGAGGTGAGCATAAGAATTGGTTAGATTGAGGTGTGAATTGAGATTAGGGAACAAGCAATCAAATCGTGAGTATCAAGAAGGCCCGCATTATTTTCCTGCTCTTGACTGCGGGAATTGCAGGCTGCCCGCCCAGATTGTAGAAGAGCAGTGATGAGCAGCTCCCTCCCTCATTCGTGTTAGCCGTACGGGGCTGGAGATGTGTCAGCCAGTCGTTGGCGGCGTGGTTGGCTGTCATGCCGGGATTGTGATTGGATTTATATTTAAGGACCTGTGGCTGTAAATCCTCCGTGGCGCAAACACGAGCTCTAGGGGGATGCCGGGACGGGGAATTCTTTCGACCGGCTGGACTTTCTTTCTAGCGCGCGGTGAACTCAAGCTAGCTCATCTTTATTTTTCATAAGGTACCCAGAGTGCCCGCGTACTGTAGAACTAGACCCCAAGCTATACATGTAGTCTGGGGCTGCCCATGATACTTGCCAATGGCCCAGTACCCAAGATGTCTGATCCAGCCAGAGCTTGGACTGTTTGAGCTCCCGCAGTTTTACTTGGGACGGTTGGAGGACATTCCGGCTGCTTCAAATCCTGAAGACCAGACAGCTCTAAAGACAGATCTTTCAAATGTGAATAATTTATGCATCCATAAATCCCGAAGAAGAGTATGCTTATAACCTTATATCCCGGAACTAGACCCCTTTTACTGTTTCTTGCAACATGCATCAGTTGTCCTTGATCATTTCTCTTATTTTTCTCTTCTATCACATTCTGCCATGAAACTGGAACCATTACTTATCCAAAATCTCGCTTGGCTTCCCGGATATTTCGTGCCCGTGAGGAACGATACAGCGACGACCAGAAAAGAATTGGAGACAAGTACTCCGTATCTATGCCTGCTTTGCTCTAAACTTAAGCTGCCAAAATGCTGCCGCGGAGAAGGAATCTATAGCCATTATGTAAGGTTGTAGGACTTTGGTATGTATATAAAAGAATAATCATTTCTGCTGCTAAAGCTCTGCCCCAGAGCGGACTTTGAAGTCGCTTGCTCGTGGAATTGGAGCAAGGCAGGCCGCGCCTTAATCACTAAATAGGCAGCACCAATACTTCAACTGTTATCATTTCTTCTTCCTTAAAGGAAAAAGTGTAGCTCTTACGAAGAGTCCTAATCTGAGAAGCATACCACAAATATAAATGAGTAGGAGAGAGTAGATAGATTGTGTAGATTCATATCCTTTCATGAAAGCTCACCACAAAGGATCTTTCTCTCTCAAACCATGACCACCATTGGGGCCCAAGAATGGCATGCCTAGCTTGCGAGAATGAAGTTGGCGTGCACCTTGAGACCACGAACCAAATCAAAGGAAAGATGCCTCCAGCCCGCTTGGTAGTGTATCTTAGACTGGCACCAACAACCAGCTTTCTGACGACATGGCAAGGGAGCCGGTTCTTCTTGTGGATGTCTAGGTACGGGAGGTCTCTGACGTAAATGGTGCCCATAGTCAAATCGAAGTACAAGTGAGAATACAGGACGGCCGTCTGTGGGCTGAGGCGTCATGGCGAAAGGTCGTTGTGGACAAGTGTGACTGTCAAAAGGCAAGAGCTACGACAAGGTATCAGCCTGGGTTAGCTCGTATCAGGCAAAAATACAGTAGAACAAGGGAGAAGGAGACGTGGGAAGTGAGAAGCAGAAAGAAACTGAAGCTGCAGCAGAGAAGTTACGCGAGATTGACTAGACATAAGAGGCCAAAAGTCCAAGATGAGTGATGACATAAAAGGCGAGATTAAAAGACGAAGGTCAAACTGAAGAAGGGAAAAGGGTAGGGACTTACAAACGCTAATCGACGAAAAGGAGGGAGGAAAAGAAATAGTTCTACGTACTATATCTAGGTCTCAATATGTGCCATTGCCAAGTTTAGAAGGGACGAAAGAAGCTGTTAGGGCGCAAGTATGTCGGTGTATAGTTTCTTTCTCTACGGTACTCGAGCAATGTCTATTCGCGAATCGGGACTCCAAGCTCGAGTACGTAGTGTCGAAGGTTTGGTCTTATCATAATCCTACTAAATCGATTGTTGTGTCGGATATTATTTGCTTTGGATATTAGCCAACAATGCTTAGCGCAGACGCAGTTCTCTCCTTGACTATCGATACCGTTGGAAGTAGCAGTATCCCATCTGCGACCGTATATAGGCGGGCGACGTGGTTGAACTTTCGCTCAGGCAATATGGGCGCATCAGAGGCTCGGGTGGAAGTTTGAACTCGAGAATCATAACATGTTCGATAGCAGAACAGTTTCAGAGAGGTCAAGGGTTCACAGTGTACTTTGGAATTCCTAACAGCAATATATTAATTAGTCCCTGGATCGAAATAGCCTAATAGCATCGAGGTAACAACCTTGATGTCAAGTGAAAAGAGGTCATCGACACTTCAACAGTGATTGTTGATCTGAACTTCGATGCCAAGTTCAACCACTGAATCATAAAAGGAATAGCAGATGGTGTTTCAACTTCCCATTTTATACCTTTCTGTAACCTTGCTGTTGACTTCAGGTTGTGTTTTCACGACCGACCGAGACTTCCCACTGCATCGTCATCTCTAGATAAGAATCAGTGAGCTCAAGCCAGTTGTTTCTCTCTCCGTTCGTCAGAACAGCAACTTGCAAATAAGGATTAGAAGCCTGCCAGCATGCAAAGGAGGATGCAAAGAAGCAAGAATGCAAGAAGGAAAGGTGCAGACACCTAATCTGGAACTGAAAATTTTCAGAAGCTAAAAGTGCAGCCTTCTTGCAACAGCCACTATCCCAAAAAGGGACACCGAGAAAGTATAGTATGTAGGCTCAGGCGTCTTCCTTCCATCAAGGCTGTGATATGAGGGTTGGTCCGTTACAGTGTGCTTGCAACAATCAAGGATCTAATGCGAGGTTCCGACTTTCCAGGAGGCCAAAAAAACCAAGCATATTGGATAAGAACGCCCCATGAACTGACAGGAGTGGCACTGAACTTGGCACAAGAGGAAAGAAGCAGGTATCACGCCTCCGTGTTGGTTGAGTCATGGTTGGCGAAGGGGGGCCCAACTGCAGACCGATGCTGGAACAGTCGATTGGGCGGCTAGATTGAAGGTCAGACATGAGTACACAGTACTTCCGGCGTCCCTACTAGATTCCGAATGGAGATAACAAATATTTTTTTGATAGATGAGGTTGTTCACTTGGATGCGCAAGAGGATTGGGAGTCATATGCAGGATCTACATTACTGAGCGTCCCAGGACCACGGATGAGAACTTTTGCACGTAGAACGTGATACGTTAGGAAGAGACTCCCGGGCCCCCCGTATTAAAAGATCGCTATTTATGCAGGAAGCTGTGGATCCCTAAACGCCTTACGAGAGCTTGGAGGGCATTTTGAATCGTGAACTAGGTTGGGATCGAAACAGATATGTGATTAGTTTATCAACCAAGCATTACTGGAACGGCCCGCCAGAGCCATTAAAGGTCTGTCGAATTTAACCGTACCCCGAATCGTCTTCATACCAACGGGGCCACCGATCCATACTCGATCAGGACTGGAAGACAGGGCTCAGCGCTGGGCAACGCTGATACGTACCATGGTATTCACCAAGCTCGATGTCTCTACTTGGATCTAATTCGACAACAGAAAAAAATAGGCTAAAGGGAATGAGAAGGGGGGGGGGTTCCTTTGATAGCGTCATCTGCTGTGTTGTTTGAAACTTTTAGTTGTGGAAGTCTTCGTCTGTCGCGCCCTTGTAATTACTGCACCCTTGTCCAGTGTCTGAGCTTTTTTCGCCCAGCTTGTATACACAACGTGCCGCCAGTAAAATTGGACGTAATGTTTTGCAGAGATAAGTGCGAATCTTTCCTTTCCTTTACGACTAGTGTGTGAGGCAAGAGGCCTGCTATCGTTGCTGTGGTCGAGTAAGGGAACGGGGGCTGAGATTCTGCCTACCTGCCCATGAGGAGGCGCAGACACAAAGCGTATGGAAGGCAATAATAAGGCTAGCTCTTGAAGCAGGCTATGATGCAGTTGGACTGAGTTGGTGGACCTGCCTTATTGAGCCACAGTAGTTTAGTAGCTTTGCATTGTACACACTGGCTTATTTCCATCCAGGGCAGACTTATAAGACTGCAGTTGCTTCAGGAATACCCGTTTTCGCTCCCTTCACTCTCCGTTCGCTCTCCCTCCAGATCACAGTCCATTCATGCAAGTGGCGAGCAAAATGTCAGAAATGGCTCACTCTTCGAAAGCACCATTGAAAATGCACTCTAGGAGGTCATGAGATTATAAGCCTACAATTTCGAAACTACTTAGCTAGAAACCTGTAATTGGCCATTAGGAGTTACTGTTGGTAGCAATGTAACCTGCTCCTGCATCTGGACGCTAGTAAAACAATACAACCATTTGCCAGACTGGGTCAAGTCATGGGCTCTATGGACTCTGAGCTGCCGGAAGTAATGCTCTACTTCCCCCGAGTCGATGTGCGATCCAATCTGCAGGAATGATCCCTAAGATGCCATACCAAGCGTTGAGGCTAGCACATAAGAAGGTATGGTTGTCTCACGCTCCCGAAGTGGCTGATAATCCTAGAGAAACTAGGCGTCGACTATGGTGAGCCCGCTGTCGGATGGTCTGTAGCGTACCTATCTTGCTTTTCCTTAACGGCCGTCAAGATATTAGTCAAATTTATCCTATGCACGTTGAACGATGGGGCTTGGAACTGCTTACTCCATGAGGAGCGTCTCCATTTCATCTTGATAGCAGTTCGCAGCAACTATGTCAGTTACGGTCGGATTCATTAGAGGTGGTCGAGTAAGTCGCATACTACTGCCGTCCGCATCTACATCGTGTCTTTGATAGCTGATGGGCAGTCTCTCACACCGCTCTGCCTCCAGGCTCTTTGAGTTTATCCATCCCTTTCGAGTGCATCATCCCCTTTCGCTAGACAACCACCGAGAGATAATGAAAAGCGAAAGAAGAAAACATGAGTCCAGAGTTTTCGATCAGAGCACAGTGTTCTCCATCCGGGGCAGGGTGCCTGCCTGACGTTCCTTCGCAGGAGAAAAAGCAAAAGAGCGTTCGCTTTTGCTCAGTTCAAAGATGGATGGAGTAGTGCTTGGTGGTTATAAAAGCCAAAGCTACCAGTAAGTTGTTCTAGTTCCTACGGTGTTTGATATATCCCTCTTCCACTTTGACAGCCAATACACCAGATCTCAGAGTCGATTCATTCCTGTAAGATCAAGCAGCAGGCTTCCATATCCCGAGAAATGGCTACACCTACAAGAACAGACGAGCGTCACACACCAGAAAGCCATAGTCCAACGTACTTGTCCATTTTGAGTCAGAAATTTATGAGAAGTATAGCTAAACGGTGTTATCAGGCGCAACGATACCACATGTCCCGTCACCGACTTGAACGAAAACCCTACCTCTGCCCACGAGTCTCAACCATCTGAGCACTATCGATCCACAATGTCAAACGGAAACGGTGTTGCCCATCGGTTCACCGACCAGCCTTCTCCGCACGAGCAATATGCATCTTCGGGATGCGCACACATGATGTCTCCATACATGGATGATACTAGCCTGGAGGAAGACTTGAGACAACAAAGCGATGAGGAGGCAGTCCAGCCTGGAGAACCCCTCCGGGCCTGGCTAACTTGTATTCTTAATCCTCTTGCATATCTGCGTGGGGACGGAATCACGACCAGTGCCTCGCAAAGTTCGTCGTCGAGTATGGAAGTTGAGCCCAGTGATTCGGACGGAGATCATCCAGATGCTACAGATGATAGCGATGTGAGCTATTTCCTGATAGGGATAGGATCACAATTCGAAGCATGAGATTTCAAGTACGAATGAGTTGTTAGAAGTCGATAGGGAATGATGTAGAAAAGGTCTCAGTTACAAAGGTCATTGATGTATGAGTATGATTATGGATATTGTTTGTTAGCTTCAATAAAAGTCTGACGTTTCTATGACAAAGCCTGGGAGCGAATGCCTTCAATATCTGGAAGCTGTTGCCCCAATGACATAAGAAAGGGAAGTAATGGGCATCAAGCAACATTGAGTTTCAGACTGAGGTGCAAGCAATCACCAGAATGTCCGTACAATGCTGTGGCATTGCGACCGCAGTGCCCTACCCCTCAAGTAATACTGGCGGCGCAATCTGTACAACATCCTTCACCTGGTGAGGATATTCTATGATCACTGTCATGAGGGTACTGTACCAATGGAAAATTTTCTGTAATTTACTGCACCAATATTCTGTATATCTTAGGCGTCGTCCACTACAATATAACCAGTAAACGCACCATCAACTGCAAGCGGGCACCTCCGCAGACGCTAACAGAATCAAGGAGAATGACACCGAAGCCACCGTCTCATCTAACATCAGTTTCCAAGGCTGAAGTAGCTTTCCTGGGGCGGCGGCGAAAGCAAGTGGTGCAGGCCCAGGCATTTGCTATTCTCATTGGATAGGATTTGACACGCAAGATTCGATTGTGTCCTATGGTGTCCTTCCTTGACCCAAAGACGATACACCCGTGCTGCCCATTGTCTAAAGGCAGTGGCCACCGAAGACTAGAGGCCATCTACTTCGACGCCACATCTTGTCAAAACGTTTGATCCTAACTAACTGAAAGACAAAATCGAACGTGAAGACTTACTTAACAAGGTAGTGAAAAGGACGTTAACAATAAACTGTCCAGGTCCTCTCGAATAAAGAGATATTTTTAAACACTACTTCCACGGCATTAAGAGCCTTCGTAGACTATTTATAGTGTTCTGTATATACGCGCTGGAGCAGGGAATGGATGTTTCGGTGTGCGATTGGATTGGCCGAAGAATCATAAACGGAAGAAGAGAATTATAAGAAGAGGGACTAGCCAATGGTTTGTTCCAGTTTGTGAATATGTGAAACAATTAACAGACGCTAAAAGGGAATGGCAAATATGAGTAGGTACTCTGCTAGATGTCACAAACAAGCGTAGTCGGAGACCTCCTACTAAGCACGTGAAGCATAGTCCGGCGATTATCTAGGTAGGTAGGTACCTGGGTACCTCGGGCACCTCAAGGAATATCTTCTAACTGCTGACTAAGCCTATAACAAAGCATCTCTTCTAATTTTATTTTGCTTCTTTTCCTTTACTATATAGCTTCTCAGATAATAATTGCCTACACGCTATGAAGCGCTTTTATGCACGGCATAAATGTGTGTGGCTCGAAACGTCCGGCTTCCTATGAGGCAAATCTGCTGTCTTACCGAAATGTCAGCATTCTGCTAGCATGATTAGATACGGATGTGGGGAGCATTTCAGAGATCCGATGAGCCTGTTACAAGTCAAATATGTGCCACAAAATATCCATAAGCCCAGCACTTTGTATGGGTGGACCTTGAAGGCTTTACAAAGTCTTTATTTGCACGAGGATACCGTGCTAGCCACAAAAGGAGCGGAGGGGTTTTTTGTAAGGTACTTTCCAGTAATGGTTGATCGGGAGCAAGATCAACAAGAGTACGTAGAGAGAGCGTGTGTGTGAAGGACAAGTGTGCGAGGAATCTTGACCATCCGCAGGCTATGAAGTTGCATTTATATTTCCGCTTAGCGAACTTGCTAGAGCGTTGGATAGAAAAACGAATATGGTTCCGCCGCCCCTATTCTGTACCTCAACACTAGAAAGCAGCTTGACGAATGTGGTATCTTTAACCGACCAGAGCTAAGGCTTATACTTTACCGTTGCTACACCAAGTATAAGCATTTTGAACAGCTCGCTCAGACCATCACAAATGTCTCGATTTCGGGTGCGAGATGGTTTCCAGCTAAGACAGCACACGCCGCAGAACTCGACAGAAGCCAGCAGGGAGCTTGTCAATAGATGCCATCGATGAAGCGATTAGACAATAAATCCTTGATGAAGGTGTTAAGTGGAAGCCGTGGCTCTCTCACGACGTGTGCGTCTCCGTCACATATGCTTGCTTCTTATGCCTCTCAGACCTCCTTCTGAATGGCCTCGTCTTCTTCTTTTTCCTTATCCTACTTGTATTCAAAGCGTGCTCTTACACCTCAGGTAACATACCGAGGTACTTCACACACGATTTTGGGAGCCTTGGAGTCTTCAGGCTAAAATTTGTTGAACCCGTTTCCCCCTGCAAATCCAGTTTCATCACACGGATACGAAGAACTGCCAAAGACCTCGGCTCCTCATTTTGCCATCGGTTAAAAGACGAAATATAACTTTGGTAAGGAGAATATGGAAGTTGGTGTCCAAATATCGGGCTAGGCATACACTTTAGAGGGAGGTCGTTGTTGTCCAGGAGAAATGCTGAGACCGATCTTGCTTGGAAAGAATCACGAGATAAGCTTATAGAGCTGTAGCAATTACTCAATAGACCAGCGCATCGTTGGGAGGTATTCAGTTGAAGAGAGGTTCGTTTTTCCAAAGAAGAACAATAAATGAGCTGCTATACTTTTGGGTTTGGCTGAGATGCCCAAGCGTTACTAGTGGGGACCAAGCATAACCTTGAAGTCATCGCAGCGTACGGGGAGAGCAAAAACGGCCATGGCACAAACGTCCATGTTGGACTCGAAATGGCAGGAGGAAGACTTGGCGCATAGTTTGGTAAGCTATGTACGGCTTCATCTGAAGGATCGGAAGCTACTTCACTACCCCATAGCCTTTCTTGCAAGAATACGCGCAGGCCGAATCCGACCAGCTTGCGCCATGCTAGTTCATAGTTCGAAAACACGTGGTACTTTATCCACGAAACCCACATTCCTCCGACGATGGTTCGCCACTAGTGTGTTCTATACGGGTTAAATCACGTCCCTGAAACAAAAGTTTCCCACATAGGCCCCCATAAAATAGTGATTGCTTTTGTTTGCATCATAGTCTTGGCATTTATGAACGGTTGGGGCCCCATGCTTAAGTTAACGCCAAAAAAAAAAAGGCCGCAGTGGGCCAGCCAAGAAGGTCATCGAGTCAGTTCAGAAGGTCACCCAAGCGATCCGTACCAAGATGAGAGTGACATTGGTATTGTACATGGTCCTGGCAAGTCGTGTGAAAATGGCAAGTCGTGCGAAAATGGCAGGTCGTGTGAAAATAGCAAGTCGTGTGAAAATGGCAAGTGCAAAAGTCATAGTGAAGATCAACCTTGAAATCAGAAATCCTGATTCCCTGGCGGACAATTTAGAAAACCCAATCACAAGAGTTTGTAAAATATTTACTGTTGGATTGTTGAAGCTGCTACCCGATCTGACCTAGTTCATCGACCAGGAATTGGTTATATCTCATCGGTCTTTGAAAACCGGCTGTCTCTTTTCCACGAAAGCTGCCATGCCCTCCGTGCGGTCGTCAAGAGAGAACGAACCATAGTATAAGCTTCTCTCGAGAGCCAAGCCTGCATCAAGATGAGTTTGCTCCGCTGTGCATACATTGGTAAGGTAAGCATGTAATCTCTGACTAAGGTAAGTAGAAAGCATAGGGCACGTACCATTGAGAATTGCCTGCTTAGCGAGCTGTACAACCGGAGTTGAGCGAGAGGCGATTTTCTGGGCTGCGGCCATCGTGGCTGGAAGGAGCGCATCGGTAGGAAAGGTCTGGGCGACCAGACCATAATGGCGGAGTTCTTCCCCGGTGATGGTCAGAGAGTTCAGAATCATGTCCATAGCCTGTGATCCAAAGCAAGGCGGGTTAGCCATGACGGTTCCACGGAGGAAGGGTCTGCAGCAAGCGCCCATGTGGGGAAAAAGCAGCGGAAGGAACTTGCCTTTTGCTTTCCTACGAGCCTGGTCAGACGTTGTGTTCCGCCTGCGCCAGGTATAGTACCGACGCTGAGCTCGGGCAGGCCGAATTGGGCATCATCGGCAGCGTAGATGATATCACACTGAAGACGCGGTTAGCAGTGCCAACAATCTCGGCCGGCGCCAAGAACAAGAGCGGAAAACGAAACAGAGCCCCATCAGGCAGGTAGAGGACCCTTTTCGTGTTTCATGGTGTCGCCGTACCATCATTGCCAGCTCGAAGCCTCCACCCAGCTGCAGCAGGGGTTTGATTAGCCTTCTCCACCGTTTAAGGTAAACTTCGGGATTTCAGGGTGCCCTCGGCAGATGGGCGACGGCATTAAACTTACAGCGAACCCCGCGACCGCCGCAATGATGGGCTTCCGCATCGATGTGACAGCGTCGGCCAGATCCTTCAGATACTGGATGCGATGCGCTTCAGCCGTCGACAAATGCCGCAGCTCGCTCAAGTCCGCTCCCGCTGCCGCGCAAAACGAATTAGCAACCTACAGCCGTCGGGATCAAACGAAAGTTGACAGCTCGTTCCGCTTGGGCCTCCACCATCTCGAGTTCTGGCACCGTCCCACCTAATAGTCGCAGCTCCGCTTCTCGCCGGACCTGCTCCACAACTGCGAAGGATCGATCACAGACGACGACAGACGTGCACAGCTCGTGGCATGCAGTGACGACAACCTCGTGCCTGCCCAGGAGGTCGGGGAACGACATACCGGAAAACGGCCCTGTTCGGCGGCTGCCCGTGAGGATCACCACTTTGATGTTTTCGTCTTTCTCAACCTTGGCGATAGCTCCAACCAGGCAGTCAATCGTGTCTTGCGAGAGCGCGTTCCGCTTTTGTGGCCGGTTAATTTCGACCAAGGCAACATGTCCGTCCGCCGAGACCTGCACCAGGGAAGTGGCCGATGAGAAGTCCATGTCGGTTAGGTGCTGTGCTGGGCAGTTGATCTGGGAAGGAGCGGAAGTTGTCAGAGGAGGGCTGTGACGCCTGGCTTTATGTGCACGCCGGCCCGTGAGACAATGAAAAAGAAAGGGAGTCTACATCAGACGAATCGGAGTAACAACCCGGCTCTTCTTGGCACAGGAAGTCCACCCGGCCGGTATTCTGGAGCTAAGTGGTCCTCTACAACAAGTTCATCTCATACACACCTCCTGAAAGCAGGTGCTTCAAGGTTCAGGCTCGACCCAGATGCAGAAAACATTCCACGTAGAGGCTGAGTAAGGGCCTAGTAAACAGATGTTCCTTGTTGCAAATCCCCAAGCCAAGATGCGATTACGGCCACCTGATTCAACGGTTTCAAGGACAATGTCGTACAAATAAGAATACAAATTGCGAGGCCTCCCTCTCTGTCCTCCCCAGACTGCAAGGGACGGCTGCTTCTCACTCCACCCTAAACGCCTTTCAACCATGACCTTTTCCTCTCTTCAGGCCCTGGATGGCCTCAACCTGTCCGAGCAAATCCTACTTTCCCAAGTTGGCCGTGGCTTGAATACCATCACGCCCTTTATGCTCATTCATAAGGCTTTTGAGCATACTGCAGATGAAAACCCATCTGGAATCGCCGTCGAGCATGACGGTCGCAGTCTCACATACCAAGAGTTGGAGGTGAACTCTAATTTCCTCGCCAATCGCCTAATCGCGGATGGCTTGCGTCCCCGGCAACGGGTTTGCGTGGTAGTTCAGAGATCCCTCCCGATGGTCGTCGCCATTTTAGCCATTTTGAAGTGTGGGTGCCAATATACGCCGCTGGACGGACAGGTGACACCGGAAGCTGCGATGCAACATATATTCACCGACACACAAGCACCCTACGTACTCTGCCAAGAGAAATTCCAACAAAAAGTACGACCGTTAGTTGATGCATCATGCACTGTTCTGGTGCTTGACGAGATCTCAGAAAAATCGCAAACGGCGTCAGCGAGACCAAACGTGGATGTTAGCCCGACGGATGGAGCCTATGTAATATATACGTCCGGTATGTATCACCAACTTTCCTGTTTCGCTTACCTTTATTGACTTTCTCCAGGAAGTACTGGCTTACCGAAAGGCGTTGACATTACTCACGGCAATGTCACTAATCTACTATGTAATAGTCCTGGAAATCTGGGCATTAAATCTGGAACTCTGGTTGCCCAGCTGCTTTCGGTATCATTTGATATGGGTATGTGTGCCTATCTAGTGCCCATCTCGGTTTGAAAAGCTAATACGAGTGTTACTTCAAGGCCAATGGGAAATACTCGGTACATTGATCAATGGTGGTACCTTGCTTATAAGAACATCTGATTGGAATGCCGTCTTGAAACGAGTAAGTTTCCTGCTAAACAGAGGCGAAATTTTATCTGTGTCTAAATAATGGCAGGCCCATACCATTATCTCCACACCAAGTATTCTTGGCACTTTTCCTCGTGAGGAGTACCCAAATATAAAGGTTGTTGCAGTCGCTGGAGAACCATGTCCACAATCGTAAGAATCCCAAGGAATCATTTCAGCCACGTATGTATTAACCATCATCTAGTCTTGCCGATGAATGGTCAAAACAAGCAACGTTCTGGAACTGCTGCGGTCCCACGGAGGTTACCATTGTTAACACGATGCATAAGCACATCTACGGTGAAAAACTCTCTATCGGCAGGCCTGTACCAAACACCAATGTCTACATTCTGGATGAAGATGAGCGTCCAATCCCTTTCGGCGAGACAGGTCTCATGTGGGTTGGTGGAGCAGCTGTTTCTCGAGGATATGTGAATCTCCCAGAGCGTACCTCCAAAACATACAAGCTTGATAAGTTTTCCGGCATAGGGTAAGACGTCGTTCAGTGTCATGTGACATCAAATTCTGACATTTACTAGAAACTCAGTGATGTTTAACACAGGTGACCTGTGCCACTGGCAACCGGATGGAACAATTGCGCATGATGGGCGAGCGGATGATCAGGTGAAAATAAAAGGATTCAGAGTAGAACTGGATAGCGTCTCTGCTGCTATGGAGGTGCGTTCTCGGTTACTTGCTGGTGTTCTAAGCTCGCTAACACATTTGCAGCAAGCACAAGGAGTCACCAGGGCATGCGCAGTTTTCAGCGGAAAAGTCCTTTGGGGATTTTATACTGGCCCCCAGAACATTCCCTGGACTGTGGTCAAGGAGGCCGTTGCACAGTCACAGCCCTATTATTCCGTACCATCAATGTTCGAGTTCAGGGACACACTACCCATGACGCTGAATGGGAAAGTGGATAAGAGATCGCTCCTGGCTTCCGTGGGTGTCGTCCCTACTCCTACTCCAAGTGAAATCTCAGTGCCACCGTCAGCCCTAGTACGGATCTCAGAGAAGCCGCAATTCGATTTATCTGTGGCATCCACAGCGGCGTCCAGCACCTCTGGCGATTTCCCCAAAGAGTATACTCTCCCAGACAAGAACGGCAGACATGGATTACGGGCACTGAGACATCGCATCCTATCACTCTATCGTCGACTATTCACTCTCGTGTTTATTGGCAACATGATTGCCGTAGGAGCCATATTCGGATATGGCCGGAAGGGACGAGGACTCCAGAACATATCTACGGCCATAGCTGCAAATCTGACGATGGCGGTTCTGATGAGGCAAGACTATGTAATCAACGCCCTGTTCACAATAGCCTGTTCGGTGCCGACATCTGCGCCGATGTGGCTTCGAAGGAATTGCGCTAAAATCTATCATATCGGTGGGCTGCACAGCGGCTGCGCCGTTGCATCAACGATCTGGCTTGTCATATTCACCATCACATCTACCGCGATGAAGGCGGAACCTGGAGTCCTCTTTGTATCCTGGTTATTGGTTGTACTTCTTATTTGTGTCGCTTCCTCGGCACATCCCAAGATTCGGATGAAGTATCACGACAGGTTTGAGATGACCCATCGCTTTGCTGGATGGTCAGCCCTCACTCTCTTCTGGGTCCAGACCGTCATTGTCACTGACAGTGTCCGCGGGCGGACACCGCTTGGTCTAGCGTTAGCTCGCAGCCCCGGATTTTGGCTTCTCGGGGTGGCCACGGGCAGTGTAATCCTCCCCTGGTTACACCTTCGCAAGGTTGAAATTCGTTCGGAAGTCCTCTCAGATCACGCAGTCCGAATCTACCTCAACCACACGACTGCCATTGTTGGAACCGCAGTCCGTCTCTCGGAGCGGCCCTTGGTCGAATGGCACGCCTTTGCCACGATTGCTAAGCCCAACGAGAAAGAATTCTCCGTCCTCGTCTCCAATGCGGGCGATTGGACTTCGAAGCAGATCCGAACAGCACCGACCAAGATGTGGGTCCGTGGTATTCCTGCATGTGGCGTCCTCCGCATTGCTCCCCTTTTCAAGAGCATCGTCTTGGTTGCGACAGGATCAGGAATCGGCCCATGCCTCCCCGTCATCTACGCGAAGAAAGTACCGGCTCGTATCTTTTGGTCAACACCACATCCCGAAAAGAACTTTGGCAGCGAGATCATCTCCGCTGTTGAAGCAGCCGATCCTAATGCGGTGATTCATAATACCAAGACCATGGGCCGGCCTGACATGATTGCCATCACCTACCGGCTGCTGCGGGAGAGCGGTGCCGAGGCCGTGTGCATCATTTCAAACAAGAAATTGACGCAGATGGTGGTGTATGCTATGGAGAGCAGAGGTATTCCTGCTTTTGGAGCAATTTTTGACTCTTGAATATTCTCCTCTTGTGTCGGCCTGGCGTCCGCTGTCGCCAGTAATGGCTACTCTTTAACTTCCCTTCTCATGTCTTAGTAATTAAATATTGTTATCTTATGTTTCATGCCTATATGGTGCCTGACCTCCGATTTGTTTTCATATTTCCAGATCAGCAGCTCAACTGGCATACGCCTGTCTCAATCCCGCTTCCCTGCATGCCATCCTTCATCGAATTTTAGACCACAGTACGTCGCGTTGAGGTCTCTCCAAGGACATGGGGTTGTGACGAATTGACAGAGAAATCCTGATGCCCAGTCTCACCACATCTTTGCACACAGTTGCTCACTAACCCTGCCAGAACGATGGATTGTCGATCAAGCGATGCGATTTCCTGATAACCGAGTACGCTGGTCTCCCATCTGGTCGTCATCTGACTTCGCGCCAATGAGATACACCTGCAAGTTTCAGTCTTGCCATCTTATCTTCACCGCAGCAAGCCAAATAAGGCATCACAAGGGGACCACTCTCTGGGATCTGAACCCAATCAGACCACGAGCCATTGCATGTCTGAGCCCTTATTTCCTTATCTCGCTCTTCACATGCCAAGCCGGCTCTTATCAGCTCACACGACCACTCCCCGTCTTATCAGCAACCCAAACATAAAAAGAAAAGCGTAGTATATCACCCAGCCCTGGACCCCTAAATTTCGAAAGAAAACAAATAATGAGATAGACTTTTCGCTCCTTTATAGACTCCCAGTGGAACTTTCCAACGCCGTCAAGCCCGTACCCGAAAACAATATGGCCAACAACTACTCGAGCGAAGGCTACACGGCCTTACCCGCCCAACCAAAATATGCAAGTCCAAACCCGGAAGGGAACGAAAGGAGGAAGAAACAAGCGGTGGTCATGCAATGTCTGACAGCAGCTATAGGAATTTGAACTCGATCTCGAGAAGGCTACGACGCCAGCACCGAGACTTCCAAGCTATGGCGCTATCGAAACCAAGCGAGAGTCGAGCTCGCGCTTGGTAACCCGCTCGCGAGGTCTTGATGGAGGGGTTTGGGGATCGGTATTGAAGGGTTTTGCTGCCTCGTTGCTGGTCGTTGGGGCGTTCACGCTCTGTGCGGTGTTGGTCGTGATTTGTCTGTGATTGTGAGGCTGGATTGTGGGCGGGCTTCTGTTGGGGTACGGCTTATTGGTTGGTCATGAGCTTTTTCGCTTGATGCCTCTCTCTCTCTCGGTTCACTTTCTGGTAGCTAGAGCAGCTTGTGTTTTCAAGAAGTCCTATTTGGTCGTTTAGTTCTCTCCGTTTCTACGCTGTTGTTTGCGCTTCTGTTGTATCTGTTCGGTCTCGGATTCTTTTAGGGGTGTTCGTCTATGTCACTGGGGTCTCTTGCTCTTCTATGAGGTTCCTAATCCTATTATCCAAGACGCTATTCGTACGATTTGGCGTACGTTTTCTTCCCTTTGCTCTCACATTTTAACTTTGGGTATATCATATGATATACTTATGTTTCATACAAGGTGGAATAAATTAGAATAACTGGATCTTCGTGTTTAGCTTGTTAGTAATCATATTTGCGGCTATGTTTCGCTTAAAGCTTGAGATATCGTCGTGCAAGTTCCTGGCTTGGTGTTTACTAAACTTTAAGGAATATTATCCTTGCTCTGACTTTGTTTTTTTTTTTCGAAGCAACAAATACATTATTCGTTTGCGCTTTGATAGAACTAGGTGATGATCTGCGTTGATCTGCAGATGATATCCACTCAACAAGTTTTGCTTCTGTTAAAAGCCGGAATTGTAGTCCAGGCCGCCTTCGCCTGCTTTTCGTAGACTCCCTCGTGCAGGTACCGCACCCTAACAATACTTAGCAGCTTTGAAACATGGTTCGAGCTTCATTCAACAAACTTCCAGAGCATGAAATACGCAGAGCTTTCTTGGTATTATCAATTCAAACTACGTTTTAACAGTATTGGAGTCTGTTTTGAATTCCTATCTTACCAACTCATATGGCTAAAAGCTAATAGAAGGCTTTGAATTTTATAGTTGCTAATGACTCTGCCATCGCTTTCACCATGTATTCTATGATTACGACATCTTCACTGATGTCTCACGCAGCAGTATCACTGCCTCCATCCAATTACGCCTATTTCATATAGCGGTTTGGCTATCTCCCTTATGACCTTGGTCTTTGATTAAAGCTGTGAGGGTAGGGCGGCGCACAGTTATAGGCTTATTGCTAGTGTAGACTTACTGTTCAAGAGTGACCTGCTCTGAGAAATAACACGTGAAGTTTATGGTCACAGAAGAAGTGTTGAGTGCGACAGAAGGCAAATATTACAGCGGCGAAGCGGTGACAGAGCAGCAGGGTATAATACCCAAGTCGCATATGATATAGCAAGGGCTACAGAAACAAATGGTCGCAAGGTGAGTATTCTCCTTCAATAAAGGCCTTTTTAATTCGAGACTCCACCACACAATCTACAGCAGATGTTGCCTCATGTAGGAGTGCTATCAAAGGATTTCCTGAAGCACTCGTGTATTGATATAGCCTGTGTTCCTTGCACCCTTGGACTATCACAAGAGTAATCTATAACTTCGGCTCTCCCCTTCAAGCTCACCTATCAAAGCTACAAAGATTTATAATATAATCAGTTTGATGAAAACAGCTGCTGAAGTCCAAAGAAATCTTCCGGCTCTAACGTCCCATGGTTAACTAAGAACCGTTCCATATTTCGATTTCCGCTGATTGCTATGAGTTGTAAAGCAGTCCACCCACTTTTGTTCTCTGACATTATATCTGCGCCGTTGTTGAGTAGCAGCTTTACAATGGTCTCATGCCCATTCTCAGCAGCCCAATAGAGCGGTGTCTTGCCATGCTTGATATCTTTTGAATTGATGTCCACCTGGTCTGTAGCAAGAAGCAGCTTCACAACAGCTTCTTGCCCCCTCCTAGCAGCCCACGAGAGCGGTGACTGGCTATACTTAATATCTTTCGAGTTAACCTCGACCTGGCCTGTAGCAAGTAGCAGCTTTATAACTCCCTCGTGCCCATTTCCAGCCGCCCACGAGAGCGGTGACCGGCCGTCCTGATCTTTCGAGTCAACCTCGACCTGGCCTGTAGCAAGTAGTAGCTT